>OMNN01101344.1:2268-32214 GCA_900302755.1 Chromis chromis
CCCTTGGGGAAATTCTTCTCTGCATTTGACCCATCCTATTCAAAGTTAACCTTAACTATACATACTAGGAGCAGTGGGCTGCCACGGTGCAGCGCCCGGGGAGCAGTCAGGGGTTAAGGGCCTCGCTCAAGGGCCCACAGTGGTGGTGACTGGGACAAGCGGTCTCTCTCCCTTTCCCACCTCAATTTCTTGCCAGCCTGGGGACTCGAACCCACGACCAACCGGTTACAAGTTCGCTTCACAAACCACTAGGCAACCACTGCCCCCAAATATGGAGGGTTAATATGGAGGGTTAAGTAGGTGTAAGTGTGACCGTACATGGATGTCTGTCTCTTTGTTTTCATCTCTATGATGGTGCCCAATTTCAGCTGGGTCAGGCTCTGGCCCCTGCATCCCTCTATAGCAGGGGTGGACAACCCTGGTCCTTGAGAGCCACAATGCAGCATGTTTTAGATGTTTCCCTCTTCCAACACACCTGATTCAAATGATCAGCTCATCATCAAGCTCTGCAGAAGCCTGATAACGATCCTGATCATTTGAATCAGGTGTGTTGGAAGAGGGAAACATCTAAAACATGCTGCATTGTGGCCCTCGAGGAATGCAGTTTGAGACCCCTGTGCTGGTCAATTTGTTTCATCTGACCACATAACTTTCATCCAGAAGGCCTTTTCTTTGTCCATGTGATCAGTAGCAAACTTCAGTCAAACCTTAAGGTGCCTTTTCTAGAGGAAGAGCTTCCTTCTTTCATGGCAGCCTTTTAGCCCATGGTGATGTAAAACACTGTGAACACTGACAGCTGTGTTCCAGCAGCGTCTAATTCATTGCAGACCTGATTTTTGAAGATTCTTGGTTGACTCTTGACCATCCTGATCAATCATGTCTCAGCTGCAGGTGAAAACTTGTGTTTTCTTCCTGATCATGGCAATGACACAAATGTAACACACACTTTATGCTTACAAACTATTGTCTGCACAGTAGATTTTGGGATCTGAAGTGCTTTGATATAGCTCCACATGATTTTCCTGACTTATTCAAGTCAGTGATTTCATTTTTTAGATCTGTTCTGAGCTCCACAGACTTCCCTATTGTAGTGTTTATTACTGAATCTAATGGGTGTATCAAATGGGCCATATTTAAGTTGGCATACTCATTCACAAAAAGTTAAGAGGTCATGCCTTGAAGAAAAGTTAACACCACTTTCTACATCACCAAAACTAATAATTTAGGCTGCTGTATGTACTTGCTGTATGTACTGTATGGTGTAACTCAAGACTGCATATGCAATATGCATGATCTTTACAACTGTATGTAAACTTTTTGTTCAGAACTATATATCAGTGTTTATAGGCAAAGTCCTGTGGTTTCTTCAGGTAGTTGCTAATGTTACCCCTAATCTTGCAACATGTCGACTTAGGACCATATAACCATCTTTGAGAAAGGCAGAGAGTATCTGAAATATACACTTGAATAAACTGCTTTGGCTGTACATGTATTTGCTGTTAAACTTCCATGTAAAACTAAGAGCAGTCTATTTCTTCTAAGACAGAAAAAGAAGTCCAATAATACTGATTTGCTGAAAGATGAGCATTTCAATTAAGTAGTAATTAAACAGTCCACTATTTGCTCACTGAAGGGAAAGAATGCAAAAGAGAGAGGAAGTACAATGAAATGTGATTTCAGTTCTATTCATTTACTGCTCTGTCAATCAAGGAGTCTGAATTGCATTAAAGAATAATGATGAAAAAGATGAAAAGCAGCTTAGACTGAAAGTGACACAACAAACATTACTGCTGATGAGATATACATCTGTGTGGTGTTTCTTGGAATGAGGATGGAAAATAGCAGCAGGTGGGGGAAGAAAAGCACGCTTCGGTTTGGTTTGCCAGCATAAAGATGACTGTGAGAGATTAATAAAATGATTACGATGATGGAAACCTGTAGGTTTTGTGTTGACTGTGGGGTCTGTGGTCACTGTAATCGCATGAGTCGGATCAGGGTTGGATGTCAAAGTCAAGGAGTGATAGAGTTGGGTTACTGTTGAAGAAAATGTAAGATAATTCATAATTCCCCAGTCCACTTGGTTAACTAATCACCTCACTGTATTCCTGGTTAAGTAACATTTCTTTATTTTTTTAGCTCAATTCCTTGTGCTCCCAGTAGACCTGCCTCTTCAAATAATACTTTGAAAAAAATGTTCTTGTGCAGATTAAACCCTTCCTGTCCTTTCAGTTGCTCTACTGTTGATCCGCCTTGGCATTTCGCTGCAGGCGTTCATGAGGCCAGCTGTCACTGACAAACCCGGACCCTTCAGCTACAATATCCGAAGGAGACACAAGACCAAAAGAAGGTTGTTTCCACTCTTCTCTTTCCCACAGTGGTACTGCATGTCTCCGTTCAAGGTCACTGAATGGTCACATCCTGTATAGTTCTGTGGTTTCCTTGAGTCAGAACATATTAGACATGTTATTGTAGCATATTGGCAGACCATGAAAAAGCTTCAATCACAAAGATGCTATGTATTTTTTTTCAGTTTTGAAGCAAGTCTTTAACCCTTCATAATTATCCTTCATGGCAGCAAAGGAACTCTGACCAATCACAAAGCTTTCTGTTACCATCTTACATAGGTAATTAATTCCCCTGGACATTCAACCAAGTCTTCTTTCTGCAGTCAAACCTGAAATCATCTTTTTTTTCTCCTACTTTTAAGACTGATAATTGGCAGTGTGAGGCCACAGTTCAAAAGTGCTTCCTCATTAACAGCATCTTGGACTGACTCGTTTTGTCAGAACAAAGCTGATTTCCAAAGGGTGAAAGCAGTTCATTTTGTATCAAAGGCAGACTCTTACAGAGATGAGGTCAGTATGGCCACTGTTGTAATTCTTGTCACAATGAAATTAATGCAGAAAGATCAAGTTTTCCACCTTGTTAACATGTCCATATGGTGTTGTATAAATGCTGGAAGACATATTAAAAGCAAAATAAGAAGTAAACACCATGGTTGAGCATTACAACATTGATGCCAACAGTTTCAGAAACATGGATTCAGACATCCAAGGTTTCATATGGACCAAACCCATCTGTCTTGGTAAAGCTGGATTTAAGTGCTGCCTTTGACACTGTAGATCATTCAGTTCTTTGGACAGACTTCACAGTGTGATTGGACTCTCTGGTTCTGTTTTTAACTGATTTAAATCCTATCTCAGTGATAGAGAGTTTTTAGTAAACACAGAGGAGTCCTCATGATGGTGTTCCTAACTGTTCAATTTTAGGTCTGACACTTTTTAATCTGTACATGTTACCCCTTGGAAATGTCAACAGGAGATGCAACATCAGTTTCTATAGTTATGCTGATGAAACACAGCTGTACATCGCCATGTCTCCTGAAGAGCCCAGGCCAATTCATGTCCTTTTTAACTGTATTTTGCTATATAAATAAAGTCTGATCAATTGAACCGTTTTTCAGTGTTCGAGCAGAGTTGTTGGTAAGCTGGTGTCTACAGTGTAGCGTTACATCTAAACCATTTTAAGGCAGGAAATGATTATTTTAATGGAAAATACTTCAAAATATGCAACTTTGATGCACACAGATAAGCTTTTAGGGGTTTAATCATTGATAGATGAGGGACATTAACACTGATAATTGACATTGTGAAGCCAAAAGTTCTTAGGTGCTTCTCATTAACAATGTCTTATCTAATTTTGGCAGAACAAAGCTGGTTTCCAAAGTGCAAAATCTCATATTGCACCAGGGATATACTGTTTCAGAGATGATAATCTTATTTTTAAGAGGTAACTATTGTACCTATTCTTGTCACAGGAAATTAGCACTGATAGATAGTATAGTATCATTTTAAGAGTCTGGATCTCTGTGTTAATAAGATGCATTAATATCTGCTGAGAGTTCATGACAATAAAATGTCCTTGTTCGTTATACCCCTGTGACTACCTCGATACTGCAGGATGTACCCTGCAGCATCACTGTACACTGTAAGTCTTGTTTTGTTTCCTTCTTCAAGTTCTGTGTCAATATCTCTTTCCTACCCTCCCTCTGTCTTCTCTCTCTCCTTGGAAGAAGCTTCAGGGTGTGAAAATGATGAATAAATTAGTGGGACTAGAGCCTCTGTAGTTACACAGCAGTGCTTTGACCTAAATGCTGATGCTAGCAAAATAACATGCTAGATTCTAGGAATGTAATAATACATGTTTTTGTCCTGAAACATTTGGTATGCGACGTTTGGTTTGGTATGAAATTTCGGTACAGCCTGTGATCCAAACATTTGTTGTCATATGTCAATTCTCTGCTCGCACTGTATGAGTCAATAGACCAGTTACTGTGTGGAGACACCAGTCACTTTTGACTAAGCTTATTTTAAATAAGAAGGTAGTTTCCTCACTGTTGACACAGAGAAAAGCAGTGTTACTTTGTACAGTTTCTAAAGCTGAAATTGCATTTCTTGTTTAAATGTTTTAGTAAATCTGAAAATGTTACATTTGTGGACATGTGGAGTTTGCAGCATTCCAATTCCTCAACATATGCAGTAAGAATTTTACTATATTAGGCACTTTTGAGTATTTTTATTTTTTGAAATCCAAGGTTCATACCGAGCTTTGAAACTTTGTGCAATTTTACACCCCTACTGCTATGTATTATGTTCAGCAGAATCTGCAGTGGAAAATGGCCTGAAGTTATTTGTCCATTTTCTGTGCAAGTCCATCAAATAGCAAAGGACATGGCAACACAGGGATGAGGTCAGGGTGGATGGATAGGCCAACAAAATAACATTTAACGCCAAAAGCTGCTGTTCCTTCCGACTGCATGACCATGATTGTTCCCCAACCTTAACCATGTGTTTATTATTGTTTCTAATCACACAAAGGTCATCTAACCTCTATGAAGTAGTTGCTTTAACCCATATTTATCGAAGACAGCCTAGAAAACGTTGCTTGAGATAGCCAGAGTTTCATATACCAAACCCAAGGAACCATTCCTGTGAACTTGGAGGTTCCATATCATTCTTCTTCTTGTTCTTCTTGTTCTTCTTCTACTACTACAGTGTTTGAGCACAGTTGTAGGCAAGGCCAATTTTTGTGCAAGTCCATCATATAACATAGGACATGGCAACTCAGTCTACACAGGGATGAGGTCAGGGTGGATGGATGGCCCAACAAAACATTTGAGTTTAACACAGAAGGCTGCTGTTCTTTCCAACTGCATGACCGTGATTGTTCCCCAACCTTAACCACGTGTTTATTGTTGTTTCCATTCATACAAAGGTCACTTAACCTTTACGAAGTAGTTGTTTTAACCCATATCAATGTGTTTTGCTAAACTTTACTGAACTTAACTAATTATGTATCTGTATTATTTTAACCCCAACCCCATTTTTCCCTAAATCTAACCAAGACATGCCTTAAACATAATGCATTTTTTAGAGGTTTAGGAAGGCACAAATTACAAATAATGTCATGCTGACATGTTCATCAGATGAGAAAGTGTTTGTCGTTTTAATTTTGGAGCACTTGATGATTTATTTGTGGGCTAAATTGGAAATGTGATTATTTTAAGAGATGCAAGACTGTGGGTGTTTAGAACACTTATGAACTTGGGATAGGGTGAATTATGACTGTGCCATTTTAGATGGTGATAGAGAGCGGAAAACCAGTCATTTATTTATATGAAAATGTCACAGATAATCCCTTTAAGCAAATTACTGGCAGAGGAGATAAGAGGGCCCCCTCCTGTAAGACCATCTGCCAGGGGGAGGAAGGAAAACTGCCATTAAGAAAAAGACTGAAGAAGAGGGTTCGCTGCCACAAGTTGCAATGTTTTAGGGAAGGCTAACCTTTGTGTGGAAACCTCAAATGCTCCCACTCTTCCATCTCTGTGTCTGCTTTCTTAATCACCCAGTCAGGAGCACAATCTCTTTCCTCCCTCCGGTTTCGCCTTTGTATCTCCTTCCACAGACTTCTGCATCATTCATGTGAGCGGTTTTACCACTCTGCTTCAATCTGTGTGTGTCTGAAATGATTGTATAACAGCTACAGAAGCAGCAGGGGGGGTTTGGAAGGTCTTGAAGATTAAGTAGGTTATTGTCAGACTGGAGGGGAGGCTTTTTTTTTGGACAGTGGCTTGATTACAGTGAGTGTGTGGAGGCTTTGCTTATTTGGAGCTTTCACTGCTGCCATCAATCAATCCATCATACTGTGCCATCCTGCTTCCACTTACTCATCAAATACATAGTGTTTCTATTCATCTGTCAGTATTTTTCTTTACATACTTGAGTTTATTATTCATCCACTCTTCCGTTAGTTAAAACAGAACCCATTCAACAACCTATAGGTGCTTCTTTTCCACCTTTCCATCTCCTGAGATTTAAATCCGACAGTAAACTCCAAATCTCTCCGGTTGCGTCTCCGTACTTGAGTTTCAGAGTGAAAAGATTTCATTTCACGTTATATAAATCCTATGTTGTTGTACATGAAATGGATCAAGTGTTCTTGACAAACTTTTCAGTTCCATTTTCTTCCATTTCTTCCTCCTCTTTCCCACCATAAAATCCCTCCCTTTTTAAATAATGGCAGGCATGAGCAGCCATTTCTCTTGCCTTAAACCTTCTTATGAGGCAGATATGTGAAGTGTTGAGCCATGACCCAAATGGATACACAAAGAATAGAGGATTATAGCGGAGAGAAAAGGGAGTGAAGAGACATGGAGAACCATGGCTTGCATTTTTCATTTTGTGCTTCCAACAGAGAAGTATTGTCCTGATGGCCCACAGCTTCTTATGGTCAGAACCAAACTGAATTACTGGCTGTTCCAATTCTTTTTGGTCATAATGCCAGTAGCCGAACAGTATCCCGCTGAATGGTAGCCACACTTTGTCCAATATTATACTAATTCCATTTCATGCATTGGGCGCTTATAGTCTGTACATACAACTGTAAGTATATAACTGCCTGACCCAGCACGCACCGTTTGGAATTACATTGTCAGATTTGGGTCACTTTGCATGCCTGCTTGGTCATGCAATAAATCAATGATCAAACATACATGGTAGAGTTCTTTATCACAATACAGCAATGTTTTTATGAGTTTGTGCCGGGTTTTGTTTACATTACTGCCATTACTTTTCAACTGATCGCCAGCCAGTGCAGCTAATTGCCAACGATATGAAACAATGTGCCAACAAAGGCAATGAAAGACAACAAAAGTGGATATAAACAATGCACAATCTAAATAATTTAATCATCTTTCCGAGGAAATGCATTCATTGAGCTCGTTAGGGCTCAAGGATACACTCACTGCATTTTGATTAGAAGCACTCCAAAAGTAACTTTGTTTACTCCACAGGGCGCCTTTAATTAAGTCGAGGTACATGCCCTTTAAGCCGCCAGCATATCAAAATGCTAACTCTATAGCGGGACCGCAGTGGAGAAAATCCTCCCAAAGTTAGTTTGTGATGATTTAATTGCACACAACTCTATGGCACCATAATGTAGGCAACAAGAATATTAAATCATTTTGACACACAGCCCCCTCTTCAACATGGGGCTCCATGTCAGGTAAAAATTCAGCAGCTCATTTGGTTATCAAGCAAAATTGCAGTTAATTAAAGCACTTCAGGTGAACATTAAAAACAGCTTAGTTCATTGTTGTACAGCTTTTGGTCTGCTCATTAACTAACAATTGGGAGAAAGAGTAGCTTAACTTCAGTGAACTTTATGCTCCTAGTCAGAAACGTAGAATGACCTTTACCAACTTTGGCTACACAACATCTATTAGTTGTTGTTTTTCCTGGGAAACAGTGGGATTTGTGGATGAAACAAATATCTGGCTTCATAATTTTTGTTTTGCTGTCCACCACAAAATTTTATATATCTCTACATGGGCCAAAAGGCATAATTTTTCAGGTTGTCCATCCATCCCAATCTTGTGAACGCAATATCTCTTGAACACCTTGATGGAATGTCTTCAAACCTGGCACAAACGTTCACTTCGACTCAAGGATGAACTGACAAGAATTTTGTGGACAAAGGTCAAAGGTCAGGGTCACAGTAAGGTCACAAAACATGCTGTTTGGCCACAACGCAATAATTTACCAGTTAAATAGTACACAATTTTTCCTAGTAGGCAAAAATCATGCAATTTTATACCCAAAAGGCCACATCTGGACAGACACGTATGTAAACTGCAGCATGACTGAGTGGCAGAGGCATCCAAGAGACGGTAATTCTAATTATCTAATTCTTTAGTCTAACTACTCCACTGTTTTCTAATCTAAACCTACTCCATTGTTTCTTTGTCTGTGTGTGCGTTTCTAAATCATAGATTTAACAGGAAACAACGCATCCAAGGAAACTCATTCAATGCAATTTACAGAACTGCTGGATATAAAGAAACAAGAAGATTGTAGCTTTAACTCCTAAACATGTTAACTAAAGTTTCCTACCATCTCTGTAGGAAGTATCCCTAATAGTCAAATAATTCAAATTGAAATCTGTTATAACCTGTGTAGCTGTGCTGTTGAAGCTTTATTGGAGTCCCTTAGATCATGTATTCTCTTTTTGCCTTTACTGTGGATCTGTAGAAATAGACACACTCGCTCATGTATGCTCACATAAGCAGCCCAGTACATGCACTAAGCAGATTAGAATTCCATTAAAAAAAAGGCTGTTATTGCTATTTATGCTCATGTTATGGACAGATATTCACGCAAAAGCATGAATATTTATCGCTTTAAACGCTTTGTACTACTTGCGACGCACACATGTGCTGTGTTGTTGGGAATCGGTTTTGATGTCATGGTCACACACCCACGCACACGACTGGTATACATACTCAGCAGCACAAAATGCTGTGTATTGATGCAAACATATGCTACCCTGTGGTGCTTTGGTATCATAAACAAGCACTTGTACATTCATCTGAGTAATGCGTATTCAGTGCAGTTTGTAATCCCGCTGGTGAGGATTCGACTCAAACACAGTGGACAGCGTGTTGTGATGATAAACATGCAGCGTTACAGTAACAAGAACCGACTTCTTCTGTGATGAAAAAGATTTTTGGTACAATATATGGTGTGTGTCTGATTTGAAGACTTGTCTCCTATTTCCAAGTTGTTCATCTTGTAGTTTTTGTGACCGATGCTGTCTTGCAGTGTGAAAACCAATCTTTTTCCTTTAGTGGAAGGCAAGAATATAAAAGTAGTGATACAGAAAAGATATGAATTAAAGTAGATTGTGTGGTTAGAATGATGCAAGAGAACTGATGCTCTTAGAGTCTGATTTGGATGTAGTCATCAGTGAATCTTGCTCCACTGCACAATTTCTTTAATTCATGTTATGTATCGTAGATTAAATTCTATCCAGGACATCTATCCAGTGCAGTGATGTAACGATCCTGTACGCTCTGAATTTTCTACATGCTAAATTTAGGATAGCTCATTGTGATCGTGCACACTCTCACTCACCATGTTGACATGTTTTTGTGCCTATGAATCTTCAATTTACAGATCTCACTGATGGCTGCTTGTGACAGCAGGCTGCATGACAGATGGATGCAAAAAAGAAGTCTCCTTTTTCTTTGTTGCTGTTGGTATAATTCTGTTGCGTATATCATGATTGTCCTGACAGATTTTCTCTTGCGTGGTGCATAAATAGCACATCCTGGCTTTTGTTTATGTTAAAATCCTCTCCGATTCATTCAAAAACCAAAATAAAACCCTCCCTCCCCTACCCCCTCTCTCTTTATTTGCATCAGATGAGAGTACTGACCTTGAATTTGTCTTGATGTTCCTCACTAATCTTCTTTCGTCACCTCTTGTTGCCTCCGAACATCCCGCTGTTAAGCCCGTGTGTGTATCAGTGTGTGTTTTCACGGATAAACGGACAAGAAAGCTGGAAAGAGTATGTTTATGTGTGTTTAACATGTAAAGAAAGAGAAATTAGTGCAAACATAGAAAGAAAAATTGAGAGAGAGAAAACAAGAGGCGACAAGGTGATCCTGCCCGCTCAGCTCCATGGTAACGGTTACCACGACAGCCGTAGGGATGGGAACGATAGCTTGGAAGCTGGGAGATTCCTGAAAGGATTGGAGAGAAATCCTCCCTGAAGTCATCTTTCTGTTTTCTCTGCCTCCCCTTGTTCTCCCCCTCCAGGGTGAGAAACCTCAGATTACACAACTCTCCCCCGCCTCCTCCTCCCCTTTGGGAGCTCCTGGTAATGGGTAGTTGCCAAGGTCACCAATCCTCCCCATCCAATCAGGATACCTCTGTGTATCTTCCTCTTCCTGGTTCTTAGTAATTTGACCTCCATATTGTTCGGGGCTCACAGCAGCTTTTGTGTTGTTCTCCAGTGACAAGAAAGTCAGGTCACGAATTGAAATTGGCTGTTAGCGACACTTGAAGTCTGGTAGTTGATCCCAAATTGCTGCCGGCATCTATTTACCTCTACAGATCACACACACTTATACGAAAAAGCAGTGTCACAACATAAAATCACCCCAACGTGAGGAGTTTTCCTTCCAGCGCACACATTAGATGTGATAACACGCGATTAACACTCTGTATCTTCACTCGACAGGCAGCTACTTAGGATTTTTATCACGACGTTAACGTCAACATGTCAGATAATTATAGTGCATTCAATTAACAAAGGTCACCATTGGACCAAACAGACTTCGGACTGCACTGATGTATTCCAAATGTCACAATAAGCTGAAGCATACAAATAGCTTCGGCCAACAAAAATACATGGCATCACTGTGAACAGCTCAGTTAAAGAGAAGTGACCTAAATCAGATGCAAGATGGATAAACAGATAGATGGATAGATACTTTATTTACATGTTACATTTAAGATAAATAAGGAAAAAATCACGCACATTGTGCTGGTAAGAAATAAGGTGAAAAATCCAAACCACTTTTTTTTTTTTTTTTTACAAGAAACCTCAAAACACATAAATTGACTGTTTTTAGGAACACAACTAGAGTGGAACCAAAAGCAAGATTCAGAAACAGGCAGAGAAGGAGTTTAACTGTATTTATAGTATAATTGAAGGTAACCAGGTTGTGGCTGTCAGAGGTTGAGCCTGACTGGGAGGCCTGATGGCGGAAGGAGCTGGACAGAGCAGACAGCATGGCCAACTGGTCGTGTTACGCTGCTGGAGAAACAAGACAGGCCGGTTCGGTAGCAGATAAGAGCTGAACGAGGTTGGCAGGTTGCAGACGACCAGCCTGAGGCAAAGGAACACACAGGGATTACTGAACAGGTCAAATAACAAGAGGAGCCTTAACTGAGGTTAAGTTTGGCTGTTGCATTAGTGCCATGTTGGTGAACTGAACAATCCTGGATGGAAAATGCAGAGCAGAACATCAGTACTTAGCTGCAGGATTCTTAATTTTGCTTGCTGGATGACGAAAGGAATTAAACATCATACCTAGATATTTTGAAAACTCCCCTTTTTTTGCTTATTGTTCCATGACTCCACCTGAACAGTGCAGCGACCAGTGCCACACACCTCCACTCTCCACTACACAATGGCAAGTTGTAATATTGGTGTAATTCAGCCATACATGTTCAAACCAGAAACCAATTTTCAAGAAGAATAATGATACAGATAAGCATTGGCTTACTAGCTTTGCTACACATCTGTCCAAATCAGTGTTTTTGAGATGATTATCGGTACACTGCAGCTTTAAGGCGGTAATGTTCAGCCATGGCTCTGACAGCTTATCTGGCTCATGATGTGTCTACCACCGTATGAAATAACCCATATGGACACATTAACAAGGTAAAAAAAACCTCTAGACTTTTCCCTGAGGGGGTCTTTAAATGGTGTCCGCCTACTCGGCACATTGCAGGCATACGCTAGTGTAGTAATAGTGAGGACTCACACTCACATAGACGCTGCACCAACAAGAGACACAAGGAGGGAAAGAACAACAGTTAAGTGTAGAAAATAGGGAGAGACCATGGAGACCATAAAAATTACTGGCTTCTGATTATAAGGTCATTTTCAAATGATTGCATATTCATTATAAAGCCTTTGCATTCAGCAGAATACAGTCAATGAGTATAAGGTACAATGATAAATGTACCTTATACTCATTGAGCACTGCAATAAAGACACCCAGTAGCGTTTTTTAAATATGTGCATTGTGTTTATCCTTGAAGTCTAACTAGCATATTCAACACATTTCCTTCCATATCAAGCATTTTTAAGTATTTCAATCCAGTATTGCTTACATCCATGTTGACTAGCTTGCAGTTGTGTTGTACTAAGTCACTTTCTTGTGCTTTCTTTTGTGCATAAGCAAAACAAAGACCCACTGACTGAAAAACATCTCAATACTGCTAGTAGAGAGAACCTTTTAGTACCACAGTACAGACTCAACCACAGGAACACTGACTTTGTTTAATTAGATGACAGCAACAACAAGAAATATTTAATCTCATTGTACATTCCAAACAAATATGAACAGAAGGATCTATGATTTCCAAATTTCCAGTAATACCTCAGAGGTTTCCTGGAAGGAAAAATGTAATTTGAGGGGTAATTATTGGGGAAATTGACGCTGGGCTCAGTTGGTGGGCATCCAAAATATTTTAATTAACTGCTTGTAAAACCTTTAAGATATCTTAGTCTTATTTTAGAACCAGTCAGATATTCTTAATGCCGAGTCTTATGAATTTACTCAGAGTAAACAAACATGGAAAGGACAGAGTGCACAGTGTTCCCTTTTTGTTTTATGAGGCCAACTTCTTTTTTTTTTTTTTTTTTTTTTTTTTAAGATTTATTTTTGGCCTTTTATGCCTTTATTGGATAGGACACTGTGGACAGAGTCGGAAAGGACATGCGGTAAACATCTGAGGTCGGAATCGAACCCAGGACAGCCGCTACGCCTCTGCACTTGGGTCACGCGACATAACCATTAGGCTATCGGGGCGCCCCATGAGGCAAACTCTTAACATAATGTGTTGTTTTAGTAAATACACAATTATTCAGCTACACGCAACTGAGGTATTGAAGGTATTGCTGACTAAACATTGCACATTAGTCTTTCTGTTTCTTTCTGTGCAGACGGAGAGAGCACATCCCTGTTTCTGAAGGAAATTCTTGAGCTTTGTATGTGTTTACCGTATCTCTAATAATAGAAGGATGACGGGTAATTAAGAGAATGAAAGATGAGTAATAACGTGCAAAATAGGTCCCTGGCAAGAAAACAAATTCATGATTCTTGCTCATAAAGGCACCACATCAACTGGGAAATCGAAAAAAATTCAAGCATTTACATGGTACATTTACATAAACCAGACTGGTCTACTAACTGGACAATCACTGTGGATAGTTAAGGACGTATTATGCTCCAGGTATTTCCAGCTATGACTCCAGCATGTGCCCCCTGGAATCTGAGGGCTTAACCTTGAGATGCCCATCTTGATTGGGTAAGAACAGGTATTATATTGACTTTTCCCTTTGAATTCTTTGGGTCAAAGGCTATCTAATGACCTGTCTTCGTCAAAATGGCTGGTCGATACCAGTGGACTCCAAAAGGCCAGGATATCCTGCAGCATCTCAATGTGAACTCCAAATGACTGGTAAAGACCATCTGGTTTTCAGCATACCCAAACAAGCCCAGAAATATTCAGGAGGTCAATGTAACATCAAAAAAAGGGAAAGTAAACAGAGGAGGGCTGTAGAGTTAACAAAATCTGAGATAAAGATGAAACAGTTTTGTTCCCACATAGAGATCTAGAGTGTACTCATAGCTTGGCACCATCACTGCCAGTAAAAAGGGTTTATTTTCTCCACAGTACATACATGTGCATCTAGGTATCCCATATGGATATAAATGTCCGACAGCTGTCACTGCAGCAAGAAAATGGAGAAAAATGAGCCGTCCTTGTGGGTCAAATGACTTAAAACAAAAGCCAAAATCATTATAAAAATCCCCAATAAAATGCCGAGAACAGAGACCATCAATTTGCCTTGTGTAATGTCTCTGTTGATTACACTCCTGTCTCTTCTTCAACCAGGCCAAGTGGATAATCTTTTACACATGAGTGCTTTAATTTAATTGCATTATTCCAGTATCTCCCTATTATGCTGTTGTATTATGGGTGTATGATTGCATTCATTCATCCTCCTGGTCCTCTTCCCAAGTGGGAAAACACAAGCTTGACCTTGGGAGGATGTACTTTGGTTCAGTGCTTGAGGGCGTGTTGCTGTGTGAAGATGAGCTTCAGTGTTTCTCTGGGCGCTTTCACACCAAACTTGTTGGGTCCAGAATTTCCGATTTTTCAGTCCGATGCAAACAAAAATTAGAGGTGTGAGACCTTCCCTGGACCACAGTCAGTCAACCCTTGGTCAGATGAAAAGATGTGCACCATGGTTCCAACAATTTCCCCCCCAAAAATGACGTTCCTATACAGCTAAACTGCACTCTCCTCAAAAGGTAAGACTGGAAAACCCAAATTTGATGTAAGGAGGATGGAGGTATAAGTCAGCATCATCACAGGTGCGAACAGTATTCTTAGGCTTAATTTTTGTTTTTACTCACTGTTGGGTGTTTAGGTTGAGAAAAATGTCACATTTTGGGTTCAAATAAGCCTCTTTCACAGCATGTTTGAAGCTTGTTCTCTAGTTTGAATAGATAATGACATTTAGGAATTGGATGACGTTCCTATACAAGAACATTCCTGTACAACTAAACTGCACTCTCCCCAAAAGGTAAGACTGGAAAGACTTCAAGTTTGAAAAAGCACTAAATCTGATGTAAGGAGGATGGAGGTATAAGTCAGCAACATGACGTCCACAAAGGAGACGGGTGCGACCAGTATTCTTAGGCTTCATTTTCGTTTTTAGTCACTTTTGGGTTAAGTTTAGGGACCAAAACTACGTGGTTAGGTTTAGAAAAATGTGATATTTTGGGTTAAAATAAACCTGTTTCACAACACACTTCAAGCCTGTCCTTCATTTTCTGGGTTACCAGGGGGACAAGTTCTGTTCCATCTATATGATTGGCTGGCTGAAGATTAGCATCAATAAAGCATTGCACTACATAGCAATGATATGTTGATTTGAAACATCTGTGATACATCACACCCCAACATAATAAAGCAGAAATTTCCTCAAAATGTGATTCAGAATGTAGTTTTCTTGCATAGGAACATAATTCAGTCAGGGCTGACGGTTGGGTTTGTTTGTAGTGTGAAAACATTTTTTTAATGGTTTGGACCAATTATAGAAAGGTTCAACCGACTATCATGAGAACTGGAAGGAAAAATGAGCTGCGATCGCACACATGGAGAGAAAAAGACCAGCCTTTATGTTGAGATATGCTTCAAGGATGGTATAAATATTCAATTTCCAGGTATTTTCAGTGCAGATGAGAGAGAGAAGATATGAGAGAGGAGTATGTGTGCAAATATGTGCAATGCCATTAGAAAAGGTGGCTGTTGACCAGTGAGAAGGACAAATTTCCTTTTCATGACAACCAACATAACATTCTTGGCGCTCATCTACAGACAAGTCAAAGCAAAGCAGCATTTGCAATGTGAAAACCAAACTAACTGGATCAAATATTAGTATATACAAGAGGTTGTCAAGAGGTTTTCATTCTGCCTTCCTCTCTACACTGTCTAATTCAGCACTAGTTTACTACTAATTGGCAATTAACTAACTTAGGATCATATTCCTCATGTTAATCTGTGATTCCTACATTATTCTGTGATTTCACTGATATAAAGTTTGAGTCTATCCCTTCGAAGCCCACTCACTGTTTCCCTTTTGTCTCCTCGGAGCAGGTAACCCACTTACAGCACTCTTCATTAGCGAGACAAGAAAAAAGCTGCACAAGTATAACTGCTGTTAATCCCACTAAAGTTTCAGATACACACACACACATTAACACGTACAGTGCAGACTAATACACAGATGTATAGAGTTGCCCTGCCTTTGAAAGTATTACATAAGAAACCTGCAGGATCAAAAACAAACAAAATATCTGGAGACTCGCAAACACAGATCCACACTTAGCAGATGTAGTGCTGCAGAATCAGATCTATGCATGTGGGTGGAAAACAACAAAAGAAATGCCCCTACAAATAAGGATAATGTGAATTTGAATTAAAAATTAAAGGCGGCGAAAACTACAAGTGATATTAGGTTGTACTAATAAAACTGACTTTAAAAACAGCAAATACGTGTTTGCAAAATCTGAAAAAAATGTCTAAAAATTGGTAAGTAAATGTTTTAATTGATGTCCAAAAAACAGAAAAAGTGACCGTCTTCAGCAAAAATTAATAAAGCTAAATGCTAAACAGGTTTTTAAGAGACCAGAGCAACATAACTGGCTTTAGAAGTCTGGTTTTGATAGAAGTATTACTCTTTTATTGATCATAACAGCTAAAATAAACCTGAAGTGAATTAGAAATGCACCGAACCTGCAGCTTCATTTCCATCAGACACTGTTGATGTTTTGTTGTTTCTTCTCTCTCCGTGTCTCCTCCTAGCAAAAACATCCTCCTGTGGAGTTCCAATAATTGCTGAGATGATGAAGTTGCAAATGTGAAAAGATTCCATTTCATAGACACGCCTTGAAAGCTACAGTACATTTGATGGATTTCATTTCTTGCGAGAAGGCGCTGCGTTCGAGGCAGCTGAAATCCATCAGATATGAAACATAAAGGAGAAAGCAGTGCAGTAAAAAGGATTTTAGTCAAAGATTGTGACAGACACTCATTGTTGTGATTATTTCCTGCCTTTTTACTCGCTAAATGAGGGATGTTTGCATTTTAGGAAGTATTTGTTCATTTAGATCAATTAAAAACTTTGGCTCTGTTACTGTAGAGTGTTAATTAAAAATGTCATGTAGCACATCCTGTAGTTTAATAAGCACGTTGTCACACTCCCTTATGTTAGCTGATGAAATTATGGCATTTCTTGTCTTGTGTATTAAAACTCTGATTCACGTGTGTTTTGTAATGTAATTATAAGTATCAGCACATTAAAATAACACAGTAAAATCCCACCACGATGCACTGCATTGTTAGATTCTAATTTAATTGCATAAAAGTTTGGAGAAGAGACTAGAAGGATATGTTATGTTTAAAGGTTCTGTGACGGCCAAGGGGGTGGCCTTTAATTTGAGGACTGGACTTCTCCTTGTTTCTTGTTCATGTTTGCAGGAAGCTGGATGGTTCCCAAAATCAGGTCCACCTGTGGCTCTTTAAAAGGGCCTGATTGCTGCCTTCTAACTATCTGCTCCACTCCTGCCCTGGCCACCGTGCCGACTCCTCTCTTAGTTTAGTTTGATTACACATTCACTCACCACCTGCACTCCCAACACAATCACACTCACACTGACTTAACTTCCACGTTTTCTTTATTTAATAAAAATTGTTAAACCTTGGCTTTTGGTGTGGTCTCCCCTCTTGTTGCTACTTGTTGAGCCAGAGTAGTAACAGTTCTCTGTGCAACATACAGAACCGCTGGTTGACGGTAGACAACCGAGTTTCCACAAAATTACATTGTTAATCAACAAAACTGCATTCTTAAATACGTTTTAAAGGTAATTTTGTTTCGAAATAAATGTAATTCGTCCTTTTTGATGTAGTGGGAAAGGCAACCAGTTTAAAAGAGTGACAAAGTCCACATTAGGAGACAAGATGAGTAGTTGGTGGCTTAAACCAGTGGATTCACCCAGAAGAGCAGAGTTCTTGTCCTGTAATGGATGAGATACCATCAGTCTTAGAATTAAGTTTTGTTGTTTACTTTTGGTTTTTACTTGTTTCTAGTTAGGTACAGCCCCCAAAACTAGGGAAATCTTTTGCTTTATTAGACACTTTAAAATCTGAGAGGCTTGGTTAAGGTTAGGCACCAACATTACTTGGTTTTACTATGTTTAGGAAAAATGTCATTGTTTGGGTTAAAATACGACCCTTTCACTATGTGTTTGAAGCTTCTCCTCCATTTTCTGGGTTACCAGGGTGACAAGTCCCACCCCATCTAAGATATAATTGGTTGAATGAAAAGGAGCAACAGTCAAGCAGTAAAATAAATGGCAAAGATACATTGATTAGAAATCTATTTGTGATACATTACAAACGGATGCACTTTAGTTGCATAGGAACAATTTTGTAGAGACCAAAACAAACATGCATGTTGGCCCCACCTCCACCCACCTTTTACTGTCAGTTAGAAAGAGCAAGGTTGTGTGCCAACAAAAAATAATCAATTCACAACCTTTAGCCCATGCTAGCATTGTAGCATACATCGAATGGCTACTAGTTGTTGTCAGCTGTTTCATTCAACTGTTCTGCTTCAGGTGTGTCTGTTTCCAAAGTCAGTTGGACTGGAGTGAACCCATTATGTGGAAACAGAGACACAAAGACTGGAGCAGATCAGAGTATAGAAGGTGAACCAGAGAAGAGCCTCAGAACAGCAGTAGAAACTCTCACACTGACCTGAAAAGAAACAAGTGCACATGGATGAGGTAAATAACATGAATAGCCAACAGTTTCAAAGGGAGGGTCTCAAACGTGCACTGACCATTTTTTTTCTAATGCTGTATTTATGTTTTCAAATAATGTACCTATAAGTTCCTATAGGACAACATTGTGGCTGCAGAATTCAGACGATGTTTGGATCATGTTGTCAGGGCCACAGAATAGGTTTCATGATGACTAAGGAAGCACATTCTCAAACCAAAAAAAAACTTTTGCAGATGCCAGAATGTTCTTTATAAACATTCTTGTAATGTGACGTGTGAACAAACACTCTGTAACTTTCTGAATGCAATGTTCTGAGGACATTTTGTGGTTGGATGTTGTTGAGGGACCACATCACAGTACATTTTGTCTAGAAAACCTTCCCACAATGTTCCACGATGCTACATGATGGGAACATTCAGAAAACCCTTAAAAAATGTTAGGGCATAATGGTCTAACAATGTTATCACCAAACTTTTTCCGAATGTCTGTTGATATCCCACCTTTAAGAAGAACATCTGGGAACTAAAAGAGAACTGAAAACATTACTAAAACGTTGCACAACATTCTTAGAATGAACACAAATTCTAGCTGAGAACTCCACTATATCTTTACATAGCAGATATTTGTTTGCTGCTATATTAAAATCTTGCATATTGCACCTTTGATTTAAGTTAAGATAAAACTTTTAACAAACATTACATAAGAAATGCAGTGCATCAAAAGTAGAAAAGTAGCAAAGCAATAAAGAAAAGCAATAAGAGATAATCTATGCCCCGAATCCATATTTTAGTCATCATTTTCATAGTGTGGTGTTGCAGTAGAGGCAGCATGAAGTGTAGCCCGAAGGCCAAATACGCAGGCGTTCTTTTCTCTCTGTGTGTTCTATGTAACCTTTATCTTAATGGTAAATCTGGCCCTCACTTAGGAGAAGGCACAGCCTGTCTGTTTCTGGATAATGAGGAAATCACACAGTTGCCCTCCTTCTGATTCTCGCCGGAATTTATCCTCAACACACACTCAGCCGTTCCCACACAATGCAACACACTCCTCTCCTCTATTCTCTGCAGCACACAATCCCTTACAGATACAGTACAGACAGTTATATAGCGTACGGTCTGTGCCTGTGATAATGAGCTACACCTTCCCTCTGTGGTTGTTCACTTACATCTCTTGTCACTACACTGGCCTCATGCCGCGTCGTCTTCCCTCACAGAGAGAACTTTCGCACTCTTCTTAAACTTTGTTCATTTGGCTCCAGAAGTCAAAAAGCAGAAGTGAATTGAGGAAAAAAACGAGACCCTGAAGGCCTCATTTGTGTGTGTATGTTTCGTGGAACTGAATTCTATTTCACAGTCGAAAATGAGGAAACAAAGCTCACCGAGTCAGCTTATTTCAGGCACAAACTGATTGTTGCCAGATTATTAGAATTTTCTTTACTGACTCTGTGTCCGTCTTTGTTGTTGCCGTGGAGAAGCCTCCCACACACAGCGTCTCCTTCATGCCTGTTTGGCAGAGAAAATGCTGCTCAGTCCGTTTCTGAAAAGTTCAACCTTCCAGAGTTTTTGAAAGCACTTTGCTCTGCTGAAACAGCTGCCTGGTCCTTTCTGCTTGTGTGAGATGCACCTGCCTTTTTGTGTGCTTTGTAGCCGCCTTCATGCTCGGAAAATTAGAGTGCTGGCTGTTTTGGGAAACAATTGTGTGCATGAAAGAAAGCTAGATGGGGCAAAATATTTTTAGAAATGCAGAGAAGGAAATATTGTTGCATTTATTATTTTATGATGAGGAAACAGCAGCTACAACATGAAAGCAGAAATAGTCTCCCCTTATTTACATCCAACAGCCACAACACTGAGACCACTTAACACAGGGGAAGAGAATAACATTGATCATCTCATAATGCAATGCTCTGCTGGGTTCTGGCATTCATGTGGTGGTACTTTGACAACTCACACCCCACCACCCAAAAGGAAATAACCGTCCCCAAGCAACCAGCAGGACAGTGTGCCTTGCAAAAACTGCAAAAAGCTGCAGTAATGGCTTTAGGAGCACGACCAAGAGCTCAAGATGTTGACCCGGCCTTCACACTTTCCAGATCCCAGTTTGATTGTGCGACCAAGAAATGCACCTGAGCAATCCCGGTCTACAAAGACACCTTCCCCCAACCCACAGGACTCAAAAGATCTGTGAAAATATGCTCTTAGTTTGTCTTTTTTTTTTTTTTTTTTTTTTTTTCATTTTATGTCCATGTATTTTCGATGTTGGGGAACTATTTCATGTTAGTAGAGTAACTTTCATGTTAGCATCTCAGCATAATTGTGCAAATGTTGCCTAACAGGTCAGATGCACACCTCAGAAGATATGTTTATACCCCTAAAAGATTTTTTGTTCTTGGGAAGAAGCACTTAGCATTTCTTATATGGTATGAAAACTGATCATAGGGTTAAATGTATGTATACTGTCCAGTTAAAAGAAACCTCTGACTGTCTGGTCACTATAAAAGCTGTTACATTCGTACTTCTTCCTTGAGAATCTGGACAAATTCTGTTATTCTCCATAATTTATACAATATTAAATCTTCCAATGACCCAGCAAAGTGTTGAGGTCATGTAGAGCTTTTGAGGTGGCACAGTATTAGGTAGATGCTAAGGTATGTTGCGGCTGATTGGTGTCTGTTCATGTAAGACACTAAATAATAGCAATTTTGCACAGATTGTTTGAAGGTAAAATATGATGAGGACTTGAATGTTTCAAGGCCTTACATTTGAAATGACAGGATTCTTAAAAGATAGAAAAAATAAAAATAAATCTCCTATTCTTACCAACCATTTAATGACTGCTAGAAATAGAGGCTGTCATGACCTTGCTCAGAATGGCCACAACAAAGGGACCATAGCGATTAAAACAAGTTTTTATTAACTTAAATCAAACCAAATTATAGCCGAATTAGACGAAAACAGTATAGAGTTGATGTGTGTGGTGCATGTGTGAATAATGTCTGTGCAGGTGTTGTAAGGTGCAAATCAAATCATGAAGGATGAACTAAAATGGAATAACCAGACCTAATGTGAGCTGTAGAGAAAGTGATTTGGCTCTTAAGTAACCCAGGAACACACTGAGTGCCACAAGTTCCCCTGATTACATTAAACAGCCACATGCAGAACTAATAGAAATGCAGATAATTAGAGATGACCTCAGGGGTCACCACAAGGCTAACAGGCATGGATGTAAACTCTACATGCTTACAGTTGCAGAGAGAAACAGAGAGGCTGAGAGGTTTTCCATGCTGTCATTCATCCAGTCTGCCAGCCAGCATGTTTTTCTTGTCATTCTGACCCACAAGCCTCTGCACAGTGGAAGAAATGTCACATATGTCATGATATCTGCAGGAGTATAAAGAGGCTTGAGAACACACAGTCAGATGACAGCTCATTTCACACTATTGACTGTGTGAGCGTAACACGCAATGTAGCCTATGTTCCAGTTATATGCATACTTCATGCAACACTATGTGAGAGCAGCTGCAGTGGGAGATATCCAAGGCTGTGACTAAGATCATCCACTCATTCCCTCCTCCCCCTATTGACCACTATATAGTGCACTATGTAGGGAGCTTGTCGGCAAAACTAACACTTTCAGACAGTACTAGAGTCTCTCTGCTATTAATTACATCATTGCTGTCGCTTAATTAAAACGTATCAGATCAACTCTGGCTATGGCAGTGAACTGACCAGCATTTTTGTCATAAATTCATATTATACTAAGTGTATTTTCCAGAATTAATAGATGAAAATAACTTATTTGTTTGTGTTGTGATACATCGATCTGCTTCCATTAAACATATTAATAGAAACTATTATTTTAAATTTTTATATTTTTGTGCCATAACTCTAATTTGTCTTGTGCCTGTGGTCATTTCAACAAGTTACACATCTGTAGAAAATACGTCTTAACACTATTAAACACGTCTTACATGTCACTATAAAATAGCGTCAGAAATCTGTGGAAATGCCGCCAATCTTCAATTGTCTCTCTTGTCCATCTGCCCGTCTCCTTGACACAATGCATGATGGTACATCCATCCATCCATCCATTATCTGTACACCGCTTAATCCTCTGCAGGGTCACAGGGGGGCTGGAGCCTATCCCAGCCGACTTAGGGCGAAGGCAGGGGACACCCTGGACAGGTCGCCAGTCTATTGCAGGGCATGATGGTACATATTGTTTGGTTAGTGACCATCAGCTGAACATTTCCTTTCACGGTGCATTGTGGGATACTTTGAGTGCACTATATAGGGTGTAACAATTGTGGCTGTGTCCGAAATCCTCCACTCACTCCGTACTCACTATCTAGGGACCACTATATAGTGAACTATGTAGGGAGCACCTCGGTAAAAGTAACATTTCGGAAACTATTCGAGGTATTAATTACATCGCTCGCTAGTCGTGATTTGTACTGTAGCAGCGCAGTGCAAACACATCAAATTCAAAGTTTATTACATGGCTAGGAAAACCAAATCAATCAACCGTACAACCTAAACGGGAAATTACTTACACATTATCCTTCACGCAGTGCATGAAGGTACATATTGCTGGTTAGTGACCATCAGCTGTACACTTCTTTTCATGGTGCATTGTGGGAAACTTTGAGTGACTATATAGAGTGTAACAATTGTAACTTAACATTCAGACAGCACTACAAAATGGCAAACAGCTAGTGAATGGTTTCGGACACAACCTATAAGATTTTCTGCTCTCTCTGCTCACCTGTATCACTTCTCCAATCAGTCTTCTCATTACTTATACCACCGATTCACCATTTACTGTTTACCACAATCTTTGTGCATGTCACCATGGTCATCTAGCTTTCTTTAGTCTGTTTGTTCTCTGCTTATTTTTGAATACTGCTTCCTTTTTGCTTTGTGTGCCTGCCTTCTAAACTTTGATCTAACTTTCACCTGCTTGTTTGGTGTCATGCTTTTAGATCCTTCTTTCTGACCTTCTTTCTGGCAGAGAGACACACAGAAAAGGAAAACCTATGTAGTATAGAAATAAAAATATGACATTAGGAAAATGACAAAAGAGACAGACAAAATAATATGTAGGAAGCAGTCTCCTAAATCCTCAGATTCTGCAGCATTAAAGGAAATTAATGGAATAAATCTGTCTTCACTATTTAATTTTTTGCCCCCTCATGCATTAACTCAGTGCATGTGGGTAGAAACTGAACTACTGAGAGGGAGGCCACGCCGCTAAGGCCTAGTAGTATATGCCAAACAGAATCAAATATGGCATGTTCAAACAGGCAAAATGCTGGTTTAGCATCAAAAATATAACACTGCTGTTGGCTCCATTCACGCCTCCTCGGTACACAGTCAGATGACAAATGACCAGCTTGTAGTTTCATGTGTAGACAGATTTTCTCCTAACGAGAAAAGAAATACACCGACAAAGCACGAGTCAAGTGAGTAAACCGGGTTTGTTTTCATGTTTGACTCTTCAGATTTGATTTCAGGCGTTCTGCAGACTCCTCTGAAGTTACAAAACGTCCCGTCTACCCGTTTTCCATTTTCTCAAGGCGTCATTATGCTTCGACTGAAGAGCTTTTCAAGTGATCGAGCTGCGTCTGAAAATCAATCTCCTCCTTGCACCTTTCAATTGTTTGTAACGTTCAGAAAACAATTCACCAATCACACCTACTTCACAAAGGAACCGGCCACGAGTGTGGAGGTGAGAAAACCGCTAGGGTGTAAAACTTCCCTTTTTCTGTCTGCCGGCTCTTCAACAATCGACTTTCTCTGTTCTGTGTGATCATTTGAGTTAAAAACTGTCAGCCTCTCTCTCTCTTCTGTTAGCCTGTCTGGCTGTTTGCTTTCCTGGCTGGCGACTGGCAAGACTCATTTGTATTCTACCTGCCAATTCCTTCTTCTTGCCTGTCTGCCTACCTACCATCTGTCTTCCTCGCTGCTTGCTATCGAAGGAAGAAGAAGAAATAACACGAGTAAACGTGTCATTCTCGACAAACACAGTAACGCAGCCCTTTTCTGTGCCAATCTGTAATAAATATCTCACTTGAGTTCCACCTGTAGGTGATCGTCCCTTGGTTGTATGTGGTTTTATGTGAGTTTTCTTATCATTTAAATTGTTTTTAAAGGCCAAGGTTTCAGTAACACTCGCAAAATCTCACACTTTTTGATTCATAAATACAATTTTCCTCTTTTACTGTTCACTATATTGAAAAAAAAGATAATTGAATTGCTTAAATTGGTAACACACAATTGAGTTTATCCAAATTGAGTTAAAAAGTAAAATTATTGCCACTGGTTAAAGTTAGATGTACTTAAATAATTTCATTACTTTCAAATGAACTTTTCTGCAACTTATTTGAAGGAAAGTCAACCTGAAGTTGGCAGTTTTTCCAGCTTAAGTATTTGTTTTAACCAAATGTAAAAGTGATTTCATAACTAGACTTCTTTCCTTTGATCTAATCTGTTATCTAATCGAAAAACTACAGTTGAGTTGCAGCAGAAAAACCTGAAGAACCCTGGATGTCTAATGCACAGCGCTAAAGGAGCAGCAAAATCTAATTGTTGCACTTTCACTGAAAGTGCAACAATTAGAAGACACAAGATGTAATTTCAAGTTTATAAGAATCTACAAAAGTAAAGTGCTTTTGTGGCAGAAAGGAAAACAGACAGAATAACCCTTTTTTCCTCCTGGCAGGAAGTGTAGACAGGAAGTGAGGTGTTAAAGCACCTGTGAGCTGCTGCTGCTAACAAAGGAAGCATGGACAAGAATACATGGACAAGAGAGTGAAGTAAGAGTTGGATAAGGAGACTGCACAATGATCAATCCAGTTTTTGCTCATATTTGCTTTCAATTTCGATGTATCAAAGTAAAAAGAGCAGCTTTGGAGCCCAGAACCAGCTGGATGTGTGAAAACTCCCTTTAAGAAACCATGAGCTGATCCCAGGAGCAGAACTGGATGTATCTCATTGGATGTACCTCATTCCACCTCCTCTTTGGTTGTTCGGACAACTGCTTGGATTCTCTGTGCCTTTGTTGGACCCTGGTTCAGATAAGTCTCCTTATTTTTCTTGCCACATCTCCAAGGTTCTCAGCTCAGGTTGCCTCCTCTACCTTCCTTAGCCTCTTAGTCCCTCACCAACACTCTCATACGTCACATAAAGTCACACACAAATCAAAAACTGAACTAAAATACACTGAAACAAGTTGAACAAACTGAAATGTGCAAGTTAATTGAAATGAACTGAAATGATGCGGAACAAACTGAAATTGTTACATTATTTGGAAGTTTTTCCTAATTTAGGAGCTTTTGATTTTCTTTATCAGACACTGAAATAGAACTATTTTCTCAGTTTCTGAGTTTTAGTTGGAATTCTATTGATGGAATGAATTGTCTCCAAGATATTTCTGTGGTTGATTTCGACTAAAGTGGTGTTTAACCTGATTTAAAAAACGAAATGGATGACTATGGTTCTCTTTTATCTTGTGTGGTTTTGTATCTTTGTACCAAGGAAGTTAAATTATCCAGTTTATCCCTCTAATTAGTTGTAAAAACATCTTTTAAAGAGACGGGTGACTCATTTTACTATTAGGGATACCCCTCTGCTACACCTTTACCAAAGCAGAAAGATTTCTTCAAAACCGTACTTTCCTTCAACTATACCTCAAACAGACTTTGAATGTACAGTCACTGAGTTTCTCACCAAGGAAAAGACTCTCTAAGCATCTCTGTTTACTATCTCTGAGGTGACCTTCCTGTTCACCTCATGCACTCTGCTCCTTCAGCTACAACTCCATGTTAACTTCTCTTTGCACCTCCCGTCACCCTCAAACTTCAATGCACTTCCCAGAACTCACTCTGCCCTTGAGCCGACTTCACAATGAGGACAGGATGTGCTGAATGTGCAAGCCAAGGACGGAGTGTATTGCAATGGAACAAAAATGCTTTCTGCTCTGTTCCTCCTTTGCGAACCTTATTTATCCAAGATTTTTCAGCAACACTTAAAAATTAATGATGGGAACTGACCAGTTAAACCAGTCTGCAGTGAGTTTCAGTGCAGCTCTAAGGGGGATTAGCTCCAGACTTTTACCCTCAGAGCTGAAGACGCAGGCTCAGTTTCCAACTCAAGTTTTGTTCCAGCATAAAAATATTACAGCAGCTTTACAGAGTGAGAGGAGAAGCTGGTTCTGGAAGCATTTTCTTCTGTTTTCAAAGTGTTTTTAATCAAGAAACACTGGAGTCTCCTGGGTAATTTAATGATACAAATTTCTTTTAGCTGCTTATCTGAGAATTGGGTGTAATCGATATATCTTAAAAAACATTGCTTTAATCACTGTTGCTTTGGAAATGAATCCCAAATCCAATCCAAAATTGGCAGAATCAGATGGTGAATTGTTTGAAGTTGCATATTGGATTTGTAGTTTTCTCAATAGTGCAATCATTGACTTTTGTCCACCTATAGCAGTGAACTTACTGTGGCAGAACTTAAAGCTCTTTCTTCCAGAAATGGACATGAAGTTAATATCTTACCTCATGTAGTAGTTTGTCTGTTGTGCTGATGATTCATTGTAAATGCTCCAACTCTGAGCCACCTGACTTTGTACATACAAGTGAGAAATACCAGGATAAGCCTGAATGAATGAGTAAAGAAACACAGCATAAAATGATGTTCTGTGGTGTGTATAAAACTACTGAGCTGATTCAGATTTTTGTATCAAGATGGAAAGAGAAAAGCTGTAAGTGACTTTGAAAGAGAGTTCATTGTTGGGGCATGAATGGCAGGAGCTTCAGTCGCAGAGACTGCTGAGTTGGCTGGTGTTTCAATAGGAACAGTGAGTAGATCTATGGGAAAGACGTCAGTAAAGAGGGTTGGAAATTATGGTTGACGGCACACATTTGATGGACGTGACAGAAGAGCAACTCACTCTCAGGTGACTGAGAATATCAAAGCAGGAGTAGATCAGCAAGAACAGTTGCATAGAGATGGATATTATACTAGGATTGCAGTGGAGAAACTGCACAGATGAAGGCATAGTTGAGAATTCAATGGTAGCAAAAACCACAAATGTGGGGAAGAAGTGATATGTCCAGATAAGATGAGATAAAACTTTACTGATCCCTCACTGGGGAAATTTACATGTTACAGCAGCTAGAGGTCTGGAAGAAGTAGGACAAGAAATTACAGAAGTACAATAAGGCTAAAATTAAAGATATAATAAGGGTCTCATAAAGACAATGTACAAGGCATGATTGAATGTGAACATATATGACAATGAATTTACATCTGGATATGTGCAGGTATGACATGATGAGTATACACATGCTTAAGTACACATATGACTTTATAAGTATACATGTGGATATGTACAGGTTTGGCATGGAGGATAATTTACCCACATTTCTGTTATTGCAGTCAAGAAAGTTATTGAGAGAACAGACATGTGTTAACATGATGTTACTGCACACAAACATCTGTAAGAGAACACTGTTATATCTTGTTGATTTATTTGGAAGAGCTGTAAGGAGAGAACACAGTTGTACATTCTGTTGTTGGGTTGTATGGGAGCAAACAGGAAAAGAAAAACAGTGTTGGGTGATGCAGATGAGCCATCCTTAAGCATATTCTCAACAAGTGGGCGAGAGCATGTGTGGAAGCGGAGGTAGAACAGTAATGCAAAAATGGCATTTTGCTGGAGTGATTTGGGTCCATTTGGCTCCTGAGAGGGAAAGAGTCACT
Organism: Chromis chromis; assembly: GCA_900302755.1. Lineage (NCBI taxonomy): Eukaryota > Metazoa > Chordata > Actinopteri > Pomacentridae > Chromis > Chromis chromis. The sequence continues at coordinate 30,524 of OMNN01101344.1, forward strand.
GCAAATTAATGCACAGTTGTTCTGAGGGATCATCTTTATCGTATGATGAAACATTTCTATCCTGATGGAAGCGGTCCCCTCCACAATGACAATGGCCACATCCACAGGGCATTATGGGTAACTAAATGGTTTGAGTATGAATCATATGCTTTATTTTCACAGTCAGATTTTGTACCAACTAGGGATAGACCGATTATCTGCTTGGCCGATTATCGAGGCTGATATTTGGCATTTTCTTGATTATTGGCATCAGTATTTTTATATGCTGATTATTGATAAATTAAATGCACTACTTCAGGTCTGAAGCAGCCTCCTCTCTCTGTCTGCCGTCACTCTGTGGTCTCAAATGTCTCTCAAGCAGCAAAAGCTGAACAGGAAATTAGCTTCTCTCACAGTGGCTAATGCTATGCTAACAGCTAGCGGCCACAGATTACCCTGAAACAGAGTCTAGAAAACAATAATTAACAGTGGGCAATAAAAGTGATAGAACAGCAAAAGATTAAGAAAATAGAGAAGAACAGCAGGAGACAAACTGATCAATCTCATTTGATTGCACATAAACCCTATTTAATCACACCTATTTCTATTCTACATAATTCAGTTATAGTCACCCTTATTAATGCAGAAGCCTTGTTATGAATGACAGGTTCCTGCTATCACATGCTGTTAAAACATTACATTTAATGTATATTGGTTCCAGATATCAGTTATCTGTCTTTCTTGATCACCAATAATCGGTATCGGCCCAAAATTCCAGTACCGACTCTCCTCCACTATCATCCAAACTAGAAATGCTAAATATCTTTGGGGAAAATGGTGATCCATCTCCCCAACAGATCTCCAGAGACTTGTAGAATCAATGTAAAGCTGTTGTGGACACTTTATGTTGGTCTTACCAACATAAACTGGCCACCAGTCTGTATACACCGATCAGGCATAACGTTATGACCACCTGCCTAATATTGTGTTGGTCCCCCTTTTGTGATCAAAAATGCTCTGAACCATTAGGCATGGACAAGAGGACCTCTCAGAGTGTCCTATGGGGTCTGGCACCACGACATTAGCAGTGGATCCTTTGGGTACTCTGGCTTGTGCAGTGGGGCCTCTGTCAATCAAACTTGTTCCACTGCATCCTGTTGATGCTTGATCAGAATGGGGTCTAGGAAGTTTGGAGGTCAAATCAACATCTTGGGAGACTGTCATGTTCATCAACATGTTCCTGATTGTTTGATGTTTTTACCATGTGGTGGGGTGCATTTTCCCGCGGGGGTAGGCCAGTGACATTTGTTATTGCCATTTGCATGAGGGAGTGTGCTTGTTCTGGGACAATGTTTATTTGGGTGTTTAAGTCTCATCAACACGGATGCCAGAATACAAGGTTTCCCAGCAGAACACCACATAGTATCAATATGATCAATGTTATTCACTTCACCTGTCAGTGGTCATAATGTTGTGGCTGATCGGTGTATATAGCATGTGTACTTTTCTTCTAGCTCAACATAGTCTGAATATAAAGTGGATAAAGCTGTTTTGTGTGTGTCCAGTTTGTTTGAAGTGCATCATTCCAGAATTAAACCAACAGAGATATGGTTGAAAGAAGAGTTCAAGGGTTCAATTTTAACCTTAAAACAGGAGAAAATAGAAACCTTTTGAAATTGTTCCATAATTAATGAAGTAAAGGGTAAAGCTAC
>OMNN01101347.1:7017-19145 GCA_900302755.1 Chromis chromis
CGGCGCTCTCACCGTCGCGGCCTGGGTTCGATTCCTGGTCAGGGAACTACTTTTACAGTCGATGTACCAGGCAACTGTCAAAGTAAATAGCATCATGAGACAAGAAGAACAGATTAAGACAAACATCAGGCAGTCTGCAGAAAAACATCAACGACGTGAAACATGCAGCTAAAGTGGTGAAGAAATAGTTAACACAAAAAAACATCTGTGGAGGAACTGAAGACCAGAGTGATGGCGAGGAAGCCTTTAACCCAGTGGTTCCCAACCTTTTTTGGTCCGTGACCCCATTTTGACATCACAAATTTCTGGCGACCCCAGAGACATTTTTTTAAATTCTAGAATTAGTTTTTGATCAAAGATGTCCGTTACATATTTACATATGCAAGGAGGCACATTTTCTGCTGGTCACACAGAAAGTCAACAAAATCATTTTTTTTCCCACATCCATGGAAAACGCCAACAGTTTGTTTCTTATGGAGCTAAAATAGAGACAGTATAGGTTGTGATTGAAAAAAAAGAATTTGTCATTGAAAATAAAGTATAATTTTTTTTCTATGACAAATTTTGGAGTTGAAGTTTTTTTTTCTTGTTCAAGTTTGTGTGTCAGGTTGAAGCAAGGGAACTGAAGTAGTGGTAACTGTAAAGTCACATGATCTCAGCCTTCAATCAAGATGCGCCAGCTCAGATATTTTATTTATATAACTAGATTTATATTGGAGAAAGTGAAAGAAAGTATAGAATGCAGTTGTTTAAGATTGTGTGTGGTGTTTTAATTTGAAAAAGAATAATAATTAGTTTAAAAAACATATATTTATCAGTAATATTTTTATCAATTACTAGACATTTCAGGCGACCCCATTTGAATTCCAGGCGCCCCCATGTGGGGTCCCGACCCCAAGGTTGAAAAACACTGACCTAAACATTTGGTGCAAACCACCTAAAGTGTGGCGTGATGGCGTGTGGGTGGTCCGATGCACTGTGCACCTGATCACAGTGTGGTGTTGATGCAAGCATTTTTAGCCACAGCAGCACAATTATCACTACCCACCAGTGGTAACTGTGGGGTGTAATATCAAAACAAACTCAAATAAGAAAAATGCTCTGCAGAGAATGGGGAACAATAGATGTGTGATATGTGGGGTTGACAGTGAGCCACCTCTTTCACATTACAATTTTTTTCTGACTATTGGTAAAAAATGGTTGCAGCTTTAAGCTGCGATGACAATGATCTGCTGATTTGCACTGCAGTCAACCACTAAACACAGAATACTGTGCACTGAAGCTTTTAGTTTAACTTATAGTATTGTATAAGCAGTAGGCAAATAAATAATATTACAAATATAAAACAAATTCGAAAATATCGAGAGGTGCTGAGTTAGTACTGCCAAAAGAAAAGAAAGAAAGAAAGAAAAAAAAAAAGACATTTCCTAACCAGAAATCCCCCAAGATGAAATCCATCTGCCACAGAGGGAAGACTCATATTTAGCAGCCTGCTGTATGGCTACAACCCAAAGCAAACAGATAACAGAACCAAAAGACCTAACTCTCTGGGCTGAGAACTTCACCGGTGGCAGATTTTTTATTCTTTTTTATTTTTACAAAAACTCTTTTCCTCTTGGTGCAGATTAATTTGTTTTCCGACAAATAGGGCAAACGTGAGCATTTCTTTTAGGGAGGATGGGCTGATCTTTGCTATTGCAGCTCCCTGTCTGCGATTTCTTTCATAAACACTCCACTTTAAATGAATAAACATTCCTACCTGAGTCATAAAATGTGTCTGTGTGATTCTCATTAAAAGCAACTTCAAATAAGGACAGCTTCCAGTAGCCAGTGGCTGCAATTCATCAACAAGCATGACAGCTGAGGAGCCTTCTGGTGAAAAGCCTGTGTGCCATTTATCCCCCCTGAATGGAGTTAGAGGAAGTGAACAGCAAACCAGAATAGCACTGGTGGAAGGATATGTTGAAATCTCTGATATTTGCCTCATGAGCGTGTTGACAGAGCGGGACAGGCAGCACTCTCCAGTATCTGCTTTGCACAGGTGTGGATGGAGTGTGTGCTGGTAAACCTGTGAAGAGGATCAGGGTCGTCTGAATCAGCCTGGCTAGATTTGGTGTAAATTGACTGAGTCTCCTGAGGTTTTTTTGCCTCACGCCTTTATCTGCTCTCTCCTGCGGGATGGGAGAATAGCGGAACGAAGGAAGAGGGGAGGACGGGAGGGAAGGAGGGAGCAGAGATGGTCAAGGGGTCAAGTGGGTTGGCATGGCGACTGATCTGCATCTGCTTTTGGTTGCCATTGGAAATGAACCGTAGCAGAGCGTCAGCCGTGTGTGGAGCTTCAGTCGTGGCAGAACAGATTCAGCCTCGCCTCTCTGCACCTTGCTGATTTTCAACCTTGGCTGTTTAGAGTAGGAGCTACGCCGAACGCCTTTCAGAGCGAGAGATGCAGTGTCTGCTATGACTAAGACTGCAGTGCTCAAGCCGTAGTCGCATGATACAGCGGATGTATGAGGGATTGGTTGGTTTAGGGCAGGGCTTAGTAAAAAAGTAATTATAACTGAGGTGAGTCAGAGTGCTAAAAAAGGTGGTGGGAACACATATAAAGAAAAAAAAGTCAAGCAGGATGCAAAAAGAGAGGACACATGCAGAGAGCGGGCGTGCACAGATAACTCCTGATTCTTGGGATAGAAGCAGGATTTATCAAGTTCAGAGCGATTGCATCCTCAATAGGACTCATCTATCACAGTCAAGTCAGACACAGAGTTCATAAAATCAATTCTCACGCTGTCTTTTAAAGATATGAAAGCCTTCTACTCTTTAAGTCTGCCCATTTCTGTCTCACTCACATGCAAACAACACACATATTGGTTTCCACAGGAGAGATGAACACTCATCTCATTTACAGACCTTTAATCTCAGACAGACACACACAAGCACTCCGTTATGTGTGTGTTTCACCATTATCACCTCATGATTCACACCTCATCTTCACACCTCTTCCTCTACTCTCTCACGCTTCCTCTGTTCACCTTGTGACGTCCAACACCTCCTCTCTCTGTCTGTGCTTTCTCTTTTGTCCTTTTCTGACAGTGCTTTTAGATGATTATTTATGAGGGAAACACTGTCCAAAGTGTGCAGGGTTTTCAAAAAAAGATTAAAAAAAAACATACTGCAGACTTTTAAGTCGTTCAAGGTAAGAGTTAGTACTATTTTCTATTATGGTATCCTTTCTAAATGTAACTTATGGTGTCTGTTAACGGTCAATTAATTCTTTGCTGCTGTGTGAAAGATCACTTCTGAAAAATCCTGCTCACCAATGATGTCATTTTTCCTTTTTAGACATTAACAACCTCAGACTTAACATCCATCCATCCATTATCTGGACACCACTTAATCATCTGTAGGGTCGCGGGGGGGCTGGAGTCTATCCCAGCCGACTTAGGGCGAAGACAGGGGACACCCTGGTCAGGTCACCAGTCCATCACAGGGCTACACATAGAGACAGACAACCAAGCACACTCTCATTCACACCTACGGACAATTTAGAATCATCAATTAACCTCAGCATGTTTTTGGACTGTGGGAGGAAGCCGGAGAACCCGGTGAAAACCCACACTGCACTGGGAGAACATGCACACTCCACACAGAAAGATCACAGACGTCCTAACCGGGACACGAAACGCTGATCTTCTGTGAGGCAACGGTGCTAACCACTGAGCCACCGTGCAGCCCCAGACTTAACATGTCTCATGGTAACAAAACTTTTTAATTGTCAAAATCATATGCATTAGCTGTGCTATTACTTTTGCCTTCTATAACCAGAAACAGGCTAAACCTGCCCCAGCATACTGCAAAGTCAGGTGATTCAACAGTTCCATACTTCATACTATGTTTGTCAGTAGTATGTATTTCTGCTCTAGTTATTTGTATCCATTGGCTTGTTTACATGTGTGAGACTGACTTTTTGGAAATACAACAGTTAAATACAACAGTGGATTATTCCATGGACTATTATGAAGGTGATAGCGGTTCAGTTTGATTGTGGGCTGTATTTATAGGAATCCACGGACGAGGAGCAAAACCACTGAGGGCTCATTAAGCATTGCCTTTCAGGAGAGGGTATTTCACCTCCCCAAAACCACCTCGAAGACTGATTGGACCAAATGCTCAACTGTCTATACAGTAAGTAAAAGAAAACACTAAATGGAAAGCTTTCCAAAGCCTCAGATTTGAACAAACCAGTGGGCATGAGTGAATATGCAGGTTGGTCAGGTCAGAAGACCAGTGTCCCTGGAAGGAGATCAATAATGCAGTTAGAACTGTTTTAAACAATTCCTCTAAATTGTGTAAAAATCTGGTTTTTCAGAAAGCTGTAGGGAGTGTGCACAATTTGCCCCATTATACGCTGTTTTGTGAGATTCGTTTTCTAAAATCTTGGCAATAAAATTGGCAAGGCCAAAGTAAGCATGGCCCATACAGACACAACAGCCACATTAATGGGAAAATTCCAGATTGAAATAAACAGAAATATTCCTTAAAGGAGTAAGAACTAGTTCTTGCGGAAGGATTGGATGTTGCGTAATATTTACATGTGAATTTTGGAAGTGTAACTGTATAGATACATCTCTGATGCTTCTGTAATGTGTCAGCAGATTCTCCACCTGACTTCCACCATGAATAGCTTCCAGTGGCACCACAGTAGCAGCAGGTCGGCATTTTTCAAAGTAGTCCTTCTCTTAAATGGCATCATGTCACATTACAGAGAATCAATGCTTTCCCTGTGAGAAGACAGATGTGCTCATTATGTGTGGAGTGGAGCACTAATCATGGTGATTGTCAGAGAGAGTTGGGGCTGATTAAGCACTGGAGTCGTATAGAGGCTGCTGTGCCAGTCTGCACACCGGGGAGTACAGTGGAACAAAAACACCCAACAATACCAAGTATTCGGATCTCAAAATTATTATCCGGATACCACCACAACGACCGAATATTAGGACATTCGGGTCCAGCCCTAGAAATAAGCAGTCAACACCATGACCGAGTGTTTCCATCTTGAAACCGCAGTGTGATGATCACAGTCTCAGAACCCCAGATTCAATCCTCCAGGGTTTCATACGTAATAAAGACACTAATCCTGTTAACTTGGCAGGGTGGGTGAACTAGCTCCCTACCTGAATACACGCAAGCCGTTTGTGTAGAAAGACAAACACACATAACACCACCATTTTGTTTTTGGTATGTTTTATTTCATTTTACAGCTTTAGTGCACACCATGTCCTGTCTGGAAAGGCCATTAAAGTTAAAAAGATCTTAAAAGTCATCACCTCCCATCTTGTTCTGGGGCTTAAAGCAGAGGTACGCCTCAAGTGCAGCTCTTGTATGTGTAAGATGAGTAGGTGGGAACTCAAATATGATTAGTTCATAGATGTGTCCTGATTAAATGGTAAATGGTCTGCACTTACTTAGCGCCTTTCTACTTTAGTGGTACTCAAAGCGCTTTACAAGGTGTTTCACATTCACCCATTCACACACCAATGGCGACAGGTGCAAGGTGCCTGTCTGCCATTGGGAGCAACTTCAGGTTCAGTATCTTGCCCAAGGACACTTCGGCATGCAGAGGGGTTGGGGATCGAACCGCCAACCTTGCGATCAGTGGACAACCCGCTCTACCACCTGAGCCACAGCCGCCCATTGGTTTGTTTCAACTGGAAAGGGAGCGCCCTTCCCTATATATGAGTGTAGAGGGAGAGACGAGGGGTTGGTCTGTTCAGAAGGCAGCACAAAGCAGCACTGCTAACTGCTGGAAGTAACTGTTTGAAACTTTTCTTCTGTCTTCTTTATTTTCTCTTGGTATTTCTATTATTTTATTTCCTTTTATGAGACCGTTGTTTGTTTACAAACTGAAAATAAATGGCATCTCATTTTTTCCAGCACATTTTCTTGTTCGTTTCCTGGCATAATGTTTATCCCCCACATGCCTCAGGCTGCCAACACCTCTCCTTCTGTATCATTGTTGCTCTTCAAGATTGGATTTCACCTCAAACATGTATGGCTGAATTACAGCAATATGAAATGAGTTTTTCAGTGTTTGAGCAAAGTCAGAGGTGAGCTACGGAGCTCAAAGTGCCATGAGTGGGAAGGAATGAATAGACAGAGAGGAAAGGACTAAGTCGAGGAAGCAAACGGTGCAGAGTCACATCCAAGCTATTATAAGGCAGGAAAGAATTAGTGTCATGGAAATAAAGTTCAGAATAAGTAGCTTTAATACACAGAGATGAGCTTTTAGGGCTTATATAAACAACCAGAGATGGACTTTTGAGTTAAAACAATTCAAAAGAAAAGCAGAAAACATACTGTCACATTTTAAAAATATGAATATAAAAAGTATTTTTTAAAATGAATTAATTACATTTTAATTAAAAAGTAGACTGAATTGTTGAACATCATATTGTATAGGCTCCAGTTTGTGTAGTAAATTCTATGTACTGTCACTTCTTTATACTGCTATATATACTATGCTGACTGGGGTCTCAGTTTACAGTCTAGTGTTTTTTGTTTATTTTTATTTTATTTCATGCACTTAAAACAGACAGTCAAAATAGATCCAAAAAAAAGAGAAAAAAATCGACAGTATGATTAGTTAATACAACAACAACAAAAAAATGGATGTCTTTAAAGAAATGTGCTGGAGTAGCCAATTAAACCCGGAGGGGCTTGTCGAGTGGCTGTACTCTCCTACGGGGAACATCTAACGCAGAAACAAGTTATTGAAGTAGTTCAAGCAAATATAAAAACAGCTAAACAGAAAACATACTCAAAATGTAAAAGAAAACACAACAAGAAACAGTAAAACATTACAGAAGAGGAAAAAAAGGAGAATATAAGCACTTACTGCAAAGAATGATTATGATGTTGCATCGCCTAATTGGTCGAGCAGGAAATAAAAAGTTTGTTTTTGAAATGAATTTAAGCTGGTGTTGGTTCTAATATAACTTGGCAAATGATTCCAAAAATGTGGTCCTCTGTATCTGATTGAGAATTGTGAAAAAAGTGTCCTGAAAAATGCAGGATGGAGTAAGTGTTCTTTTCTATGTTATTTTGAATCAGCTAAAGTAGCATGACGTGAGGCTGAATGAATGGAGTGAAACAAGCTCATAACTCTGTCCTCCAGACAAATAACATGAATAACTTAAAAACTAAACTATATGCCGTATTTAGTACTCCCTAGTATGCCCTGAGAATAAAAGTGCAACTGTTTCTGACTCCTACAGATGGAAGGGATCCAGTTGGTACTGTTGCTGGCTGTAGGCATTAAGAATTCACAGAACCAAAGTTACATAAGTAACTCTAGTTTGCAGTCATATTCTGAAATAAAACTGAACCCAACGGCTGCTTTGATTGTAACTGACATGGAAGAGCATCCTCATGGCCTTGTTGGTCTATGATACATAAACACAATGCACAATGTCTCTCGCAAACATTTAAAAAGAGAGGAAAAGAACATGAATAAAGCTCATGTAAGGTGGACAGGGGACAGATAGGGAGATGCTGGAGCAATGATCTGCTGTGGGTGGGGTTGGATGTGACACTGGGCTAAAGTGCTCTAGGTAATAATCTATGTTTTGAATATGTTAAAGCAAATATAGGGCGCTAGTCATTACAAAATAAACTCTGTGCGTCTATTAGCACAACTCTTTCATTTCATTTCATTGCCTCAGAATGTATGGTTCTGAAAATACAATACATGACAGGTTATTATTATGGTATTCATTCATAAAATCCAATCTCTGCTCCAACAGTCAAAACACATTACATTTGATCTCTCCCACTTGCCGCTATTCATTTTTGTGTCAATCATCATAAATAGAGCTGCAAAACTGTAGCGGGGCTCAGTGAGCAGTTAAAGGCCGGTAGAGCGGCTGCTGGGTGAGGGAGGACAAAGTGGCACTGTGTGGTCTCATACACTCTCCACCAACATTGTGAGCTCTAAGGTAAATGTGGAGTTTCTGAGTGGCAGCCCTGCTATAAATAGCAGTTTGTAGAGCATCTGTCAGTCTGTGTCAACCAGCACTGCTCTTCGCCTGTGCAGTCTGTCTCAGTCTGACATATGCAGTGAGGTTTCCTGAATTTGCGAATCATCTGCATTTCTGACACCAGCCTGTGCTCTCTGTGAAAACGTGTTAGTTGTAGGGAGGCATGGTATTGGATTCTTGCTGATATTCAATATGAGATATTTTCATACATTTTTGTCAGTGTTGTTTTTGGCAGCCATCTTAGTTTTAGTCTTAGTCTTTTGGACGAAAATGCTGATTAGTTTTAGTCACATTTTAGTCATTTCTATATGTGATTTTTAGTTTTAGTACAGTTTTAGTCGACGAAAACTCAAAAAGGTTTTAGTCTAGTTTTTGTCAGCTTTAGTAAAAAAAAATAATAAAGTATTAGTCTTTTAACAAATTAATTTATGTTAATAAGTACTGGAAATTGGAATCAAGGTTGACAGGTTGTATCAAGTGTTGCAATTCATAAAACAACAGTTTAACCTTAACACTTTGCATAATAACCAGATTCCTTACCAGACTGAGCTCTAGCCTAGACTTTCCCATTGATGGAGATGCAATGCTGCCGTGCTGTTCTTCATTGCTGTTGGGCAGAAACCTTTTATCTCTATAGTTGACACTGCCGCCATGGTCCATCAATGAATTAATAAACTTAATTGCATGTCTGTGTGTGTGACTAGTGACCGGTGTGTTGTGCAGAATGTGCGCTGCATGCCAGGTGGTGGGCGTGGCCAGGGGTTAAAGTGGGCCGGCACTCCGGAGCTCCCTCAGAGTTGGGCTCCGCCACTGCAAATTATTCAATTGAAACTAGCAGTAGCGCCGCGGACTAGATCATTTTCGCTCTTCAGTACTGTGCTGAGTGCGTGGAGCTGCTGATGCACCGCGGCGCACCCACTAACATTTTCGTCCAGTCTCGTCTCGTCAACAAAAACTCACACACGATTCGTCATGTTTTGGTCAATAAAGAGCCATGTTTAGCTCGTCACCGTCTCGTTATCGTCATGAAAAAAAGGGCCGTCAACTAAATAATTTCGTCATCGTCACCGTTGACGAAAACAACACTGGTCCTCTCATCTCCATTACCTCTGTCATCTAAATTCCAATAGAAAAACAAATACTGTGATGCTTTCACAACTTTGGCAGGGTCTTGCTACCAAAGTATCAGTTTTTGTGACACCCCTGCCTGCCAAACAGATGCTCTGTGGCTACACTGCAGTTTCTTTTCACTTATTAGCTCACATTAAGAGCGGTTGCTAGTCAGATAGCTCTCTAACCAGGGCAGACTTCTCCTCCATACAGCTGCTGAAACATCAGAAACATTGAAAGCAGATGTGTGGATGAGAAACTATACTGGAAAGCTCATGTCCAGGAATGATGGACTGACACCTGGTTATGCCGGTGATATATGTTATAGTTGACATGGAGTTGGCTGGACATGTCCAGCTTAGCATGGGAACGTGGCTCAGTGCCTTGCTGTACAGATGTCCCCTGCTTGCCTGATGGTTCCTTTGGCAAGTGAGGAAAAGTTTGGGTGGGTTTAGAGGGAGCGAGAGGAAAAGAGATGAAGCCAAAGCTTGCGGCATGACAGCCTCAGCGCTGCCATTGTTCTTATCCAGGCCCGCTGCTCAACAATACATGGAATAAAACTCTTTCAAGGATTTCTGGCTTTTATTCTAAAAGATCTAAGGCCAAGAGAGAGGGAGAGTTTTTGATTGACAAAGTAGTTGCTTAAAATACACTCTAGTGTAGTTGATGATGTTCTATTAAGTTGTGTAGTTTGACTGCAGGGTTTCTGGTTCAAGCCCTGCCAACACCCTAGTTGCCTCTCTTCTTCTCCTATTTCCTGTCATCTCTGCACTATTATTATCCATTGTGCATGCTTTTATCTCATCATGTCTGGATTACTGCAACAGCCTTTTTACCTGCCTTAACTAAAAATCTATTGATTGACTCCAGACTATGCTTAATGTAGCTGCCAGGCTTTTAACCTGGAGGCACAATCAGTCCTGGGTTGCCCTCTTTACTCTGGCTCTCAGTATGTTATCAGATTTTTTTTTTTTTAAAGATTTTAGTTAATTACTTTTAAGGCCCTTCATGGCCTCTATCCCACGTATATGACTGACCTTATATTGCCTTAGGCACACACTGAGCTCCTGTGGCAGAGGTCTTCTGTCCGTTCCAGGAGCCTGCAACAGATCGATAGGTTTCTGATTTTCTAGATGTCTGCTGGAGCAGTGCCTTAAACTAATCAAGATACTTGCTGACTGTTTAGCTTGGATTTGTGTTGATCAATTAAATCATTAATTACCAGATTATTTCAGCACTTAACTATATTGTTCTGTTTAACGTCTATATAAGGGCTTTAATAATTCTGCCCTAAACTATTTCACATTGTACAGCAAGTCTGCACCATGCCCAGAACCCATTGGAAATATTTCTGCTTTTAGCTTCCATTTCATAATTGCTAACCTGACACTGGAGGGACAGCCTGACTGGAGCTCTGGATTGAAGCTGTAACTCCAAAGCTTCTAACTATAGCAGCACGTCAGGCCTTTGTCAGTTCATCGTCCTGCTGATGATCCGCTGACAGGCCCAGGCCGGCTCCCTAGAAGGGCACTATATAATTGACGCTGATCACTGGAGGCATCTGACTGCCTGTTGTGCATCTTAATGCTTACGATAATGGGAAAGTGGAGCCCCGCTGAGGAACATAACCACGCAGAATGATTCAGACTCATGCATTCATCTGCATACCACAGTCCTTGTGCTAACCGGCATGCTAACGAGTGGATATTGAGGCTCGCCTGGCAATGTTAGAATTAGAGGAAATGAAGAGGGGGTTAGTGTCAGTACAGGAGAGATCAGTGGAATTAGAAAGCAATGAGAAAGCAGGGTTGGGGATTAAAGGTAGTTGGTGGCGCATTTCTACTACTTTTCCTCCACACAAGGTTGTTTTTGACAACTGCACAACAGCATATTCCCTCCTCTGTTGAAAAGATGGCTTCTTTAGGCCTGTGTCTAGTCCATGCATCATGGATGTAAGACAAGGTAGCAGCCGTTTAGATATTTTTCCATCGGTCAAACCCAGACCACACCGTCCCTAGGGCTGAGATTAAAGGGTTCAGTATGCTTGAAACAAACTAGTTTGTATTACATGGGGTCTGACTGTGTCTGGAGGCAAACAAGTTTGTACTTGTTCTGAAGGGCACACTCAAAGGTGAGGTGAAAAGCCTGCCAGCACAGTGACTGCATCTCACTGCCCCCCAGATCTCTGTTCGAGAGCTTTCTTGTTGTCTAGACACAGTGAACCGTACTGATGGGAATAACAGGGCTCACTTTCAGACTCTCCTCAAAGGTACTAATGCTGTAGCACTCAGTTGTTCACATGAAAAATGAGTAAAGTAGTTGTGTGAAGAATGAAGAAAGGGAGCTTAGGAGAGCAGCTTTCACTCCTCTGCACACCTGGCCAGTTGCTACCTAGAGTGGGTTTGATTGTGGGTTAATGATTCGACAAACATTACGAACGCCACAGGATGTCTTCTGACTGACATTAACACTGTGTGAGAAACCATAGCCCCGTCATTTAGACAGTCGCTGTGAGCAAATCTGACTGCAACGCAAAGGCTTCTGGTATCACGGCATGGTATAGTGATGGAACAAAATCTCTCTCAACTTTAGCTGCAGTGCAATGAGTCCTCATTCAGCAGCCCACACTGTTGGCCAATCAGTCATGCAGTAGTTTGGACTCTATTACTTAAACTGGGCTTTAGATAATATGTTATTGTCTCACCAGTTCTTAAACACCCCCACACCACCACTAACATGAGCCCCTTTTCGACCGGAGGAATATACCCCGGAACTAGGGTCTTTTTGAGGAACTACGTGCGTTTCGACCAGATTTACCCGGGTAAATCTGGTCGAAACGCACGTAGTTCCTCAAAAAGACCCGAGTTCCGGGGGATAGTTCCTGCGGTCGAAAAGGGGCTAAAGAGGCACTAATGGCTCTCACCTGTGCTTATAAGGAGGTAGAGCTCTCTCTAACCCTACCTGCAAGGGGCGGTGCTCCTAACC
>OMNN01101348.1:0-18480 GCA_900302755.1 Chromis chromis
ACTAAAACAAGCTTTTTTTTTTTTTTTTTTTTTTTTTTTAACAATACAACTGATCTAATTAGTTTTTGAAAGTATATCTCTAGAGTTTCTTCTAAGGATGACAAAATGCCCCGCAACCATACTCATAGACCAGTGTGTTAACAGAAGGATCTTGCAACCTCTGCACATCCTAATAATCTACCAAATAACTGAATGAATCAACACATTTCTTTCGACTGATGAGTCCAAGAGCCTAGAGAGATGTACAGGATGTGGGCCGGAGAAACGGTTTGGGAAGTTTCACAATGTTGGACGAGGTCATGAAGGCACCGCTCTGCTGAAAACTGTGATCTGAAGCACATCAGCACAAAGCATTACAGTCTGTGTTTGCTTTTCATCACACCTACTACTGGAAATATTTTGCAGCTCTGCTCCCTCTGAGTGCAGCAAGTTGTTGGACAGCAGATGTTGTTGTTTGATGAAGAGAACAGATAACGTCGAAAACAGATGCGGACTAGGATAAAACTGGTGTCCTGAGTGAATTAATTCAAGAGTGTGAGACTAGATATGAATCCCTGAGCTCGTGTGAGCCATTTTGGATTTTTGATCCTTAAACACGGCCATGAGAAAAGCACAATATCCACGCACCTGGAAACAGAACAATCACTGACATGTTTAAGAGATATGAGGCCTGCTTATCTGTTGAGCCAGTGTCTTGTCAGAAAATGGATGCACCTCAAGGAAGCTGGAAAATGTTTGGAAGGTTCTTTTTCCTTTATTTTTTGGGGTCAAAAATGTTAACAGACAGTCCAAACTCCTGCCTCAACATCTAAAAAATGCTGCTTTTAAGTTTCACACTTTTTTCCATATTAAAGATTAACTTATGACTGTTTTTATGCTAACAATACAAATTATAACACGATATGTTAAATAGGCAGCTCATTGTAACAAACATATGGAGGAGCATCATTCAACTTGTGTGACCCTCAGCTCTACGTGAAATTCTAACACTTTTCAGCTCACTGTTTTTGTCTTTGGTTCAGTCTCATCTCACTGCTCTCCCCACATTTTGAGAAGCAGCAGGCAATTGGCTTTAGCAATAACACTCAGATAAACCCAATGTAAACTATCTGCCCAGCATCAAACAACAGACAGACAGACTCTGCAACTAGATTGGGAACACAGTAAAGCTTTTAGCATCCAGACTTTGCCTTCAGGAGTTCCTGGAGAGCAACACAGAGCCTACAACAATATTAAAATGAATATTGGGCTTAGATTTATAAGGTGGACAGACACCCAACTGCAACAATTAGATGTCCATAAAGGCAAAATAGGTAGTTGTTTGCTAAGACATGTGCAGTAATAAATTCATAAGGTGGTCAGTGTTTACAGCTTGTTGTGTAAGGTAGGAAAAAATCTATTAATACAGGTTTTATGCCATGCAATAAAAAAGTGAAACACTGAAGTCAGCATTTTAAATGTACATGACATTAAATGTAAATTATACAAGAGAGGTAGGGGAACATCAGGGTAGTAACTAAAACAGGGAAGAATCCCAGAGCAAAGACTTTTGAAAGGCGCCAAAACCTCAAAAGCCATCATCATACAAAGTGGATACCAGCCTAAATCTACCTTTTAATCACTGGAGTATTAAAGAAAAACAGTAGTCGCACTCCTGATAATAAATCACAGGAGCCATTTTGAAGACTGATCCCACTTTCCCTGACCATATCATGCATTTTTCATATTTATGACCTGACCTCTAAAGTAGACAGATTTTGATATGTATGAGAATCATAGATTTAAAAGTGGAGACTGGCAGTAGCTTATGAGCAGGGTTACATTTATTTAGTTAGTTAAAAAAAAGTAATGTTGAAACTTTTTTTAATATCTATTTTTTTTAATTATTGACTGTAATATGATTATGTAAGGAGAATGTGGAAACACTTAAGTTCCAAGCCTAAGTAGCACCATTTGCTGAAAAAGCCTTATCATCACTAAAATCTTCTTACTGCTTTTTTATTTCACTAAATACCAGCTCAGGTAATTTCCATTCAGAACTGCATTGCCCCCCTCCGGCAAGGTAGGACATACAAAACATACAAAACAAAACAATAATGCAGTTAAACACATTGAAAACACTTGTACTATACATGCAATGCAGACCACACGCTTCATTAAGATGCATATATTGATTTAATCTGGATGGTGCAAACAGCAGTGGTAAAGGTCTTGACATCAGGAGTCAGCTGCTTAATCTTACTCTAGTCTATATTCTGGTGCGAGTATATTAGTATACCTCAGAGACAAGACATTTTGTAAATAATAAAATAAAATAAAAAAAGCAGAATACTGTGCTTTTTCAAAATTGGTGAAGGAATTTACAATTATTTTAGTTCTTCCAGGAACAATAATGCCATGGCTGATTTGTCAGTAATTGTGTAAAAGTGTAACAACCTGATTTTTCTCTAAAGTGGAAAACACATCTGCAATGAGACATTTATAGTAACATGGAACAGTTTGTCGGTAATTCACTTTTCCATTGTTGGCATGTCACAGAATGAGGAAGCTACTCCATTATGTCAAAACCTCTACTGGGATAAAAGTGTGACTGAATACTTATTCATTTAACCTTTAGTTAAGCTCTGCTGTTCAGTGTGTGAACAGTCCTCTAAACAGCTTGACTGTCAAGAACTGTGTCTCTTTCTCCACACAAGAGGAGACAGAAATGTTTGCATCTTTGATTTATTTACAAAGTTACTGCATTAACCTGAATAACCGGGGGTATGTGTGGTATGGCCATTATATACAGTGGATGAAACCAAAGCAAACCAAATGTCTCCCAGCTGCTGCAACCAGCACCATAGGTCGTTTCTTTGGAAATGAACCAATATTCCTATTAATTAAGTTTAAAAGGCGGCTTTAAATTAGTTCTATTCTTGTTTGACTGATATATTTTTATAATGTCTGCATCCTCCTCTGTGCAGAATCCCTCAGGGGTCAGTCCCTGGAGCATTCCTCTTCTCATTGTACGTGGCTTCTCTGGGTCGTTTGTTCAGCTGCTTTCAAGACGTGTCTTATCACACAAATCTATTTCTTTTCTAAACCCAATAACCTGAATCAACTGTCCTCTCTTCATGATTGCTTAGCCGCCACCAGAGATTGAATGTCTCTTAATTCCCTCCAACCTAAACCCTGATAAAACAGAAATTCTAGCCATCAGTCCAATATTAGGCCTGTTCTTGCATCTTTCCATCAGCCTCTTGTAAAATGTAGAATAAACTGCAATATATTGTTGATTACATATTAGACATTGTATGACCTTGCCACCAGTAGCATTTCAGATCTCCTTGTTTTTCATTCCACTTCTTAACCAATTCTCAAATCTCTACCTTTTATCTATCCCTCACTCCAATTGCAAAACCAAAGGTGGCACCTGGTGTTTTAACTTCAACCGCCTGGAATCATCTTCCCCAATCTATGAGATTTGCAGAATCTTATGACTGTTTTAAGTGGCTTCTAAAAAAGTGGATGCCTGTTTTTAGCCCTTAATCACTGTCTTACATGTAGGTTCATTTTATTCCACTTGAAAAGCCTAAACTGCAAACATCCATAATATACAAGGGTGTGGTAGAGAGGTAACAATGAGACAAACAATGTATGACCATATACTTTCCCCAATGTGTGCCCAACTGGCACTGTCCCTTTAAATGAACTAACAACAGGTGACCAGATGTCAGATGGTTTGCACTGTCAGAGTGATGCAATCGTGTCAGGTAGATGCTGCAGATCAAAGGGTAGGTCACTGCACAACTGGGACCATGATCAGTAGCACTGTGTCAAACTCTGACCCCTGGCAAGGATTTTAAGAAAACTATTTATCATGTTTTTGTTTTTTTTTTGAGGAACTCTGCTGCACCAAATCACCTGCCGCCTGTCATCTACACATGTCTGCTGCTGTGATTCTCTATGAGAATGAGTGGATAGCCAGAGGTTCATCTTTGAAGGATTATTTTAATTAATTTAAAGCTGACATATTTCTTAACAGTGTGGCTCGATATGTCCTGCTAGCTTTGCAGTCACTCACCACCTCTGTTCTACAGTTTTGGGGAAACAAGGACTTGAGCAAAACAATGTACATCAGGGAAAGCAACGCACAGCTCCTAATAAACAGGATTGTTATATGAATTGTTGCAAACACTTGTCTTTGAGTCTACAGAAATTAGGCAGTGACCGAAAGTAGCTGCCTGGATGTTGCTATTATGGCTAACTGCACACATCTGAGACAACTTGCACATTGTTCTCCTGTGAGCTTATTATCCAATGCAGTTGTTACTTTTTTCCCAGCTACCATTGTAAATTCTGACCATAATGGGTCCAGGAATAAAACCAGACGCTGGTGTTTTCTTGCTGGCGGGGCAGGCATATTGTAATCCCTCACATGGGATTTTATGTATTGTCATCCCTTTTTCTTCCAGTATATAAGGAGCTGGCTGGATGAGTTGAGCTGGACTTGCTCTTTTTTTCAGTGGACTTCGGAGTGGTAAAAAAGAACCTCCAGGATGGCAATGTTGGTAAAAAATATGAGAAAAATGCCAGGTTGAAATAAAATGGAACTATTGTTTAAAAACGAACCTAATGTTACCGACAATTCTCACGAATATTCGCAGCATCAGACTACAGTATATTTATAAGGAACAGGTGACAGGTGCAGCAGAGCACTAAGGGAGATCACACTTTCACGGTACTGCAGATCGTGAAGCCAAATGGAATTATTCTTAAGTAAGGTCTGTGTCTCGGTGACTCAGATGTAACTTTAACTATTGTGTCTTTTGTAAATCACCGGCAGTGCATGAAAGTAAGTTTTTGTTTGTTTAAGTCATGTAAAGACCCCGGCTGGGTCAGTTAGATTCAGACATTTGTTTCATGCTACAAATAGTGGCAACAAATGAATAAAGAGCTTGAGTTAAAAGAGGGGGTGGCGGAAAAAGAGATGTCACCACACCAATAAACGATGTAAAAGACGGTGCACCGGCACAAAAGTAGAAGAATGGTAAAGAGGGAAGTGTCCGGAAACCATTTGAGGAGGAGGAAGAGAGAGATTTTTCTTTAATCCCTGTGAGGCAAAGCGACTTAATGGAAACTTCCTCTTATCAGGCATGATGCAGAGACCTTACCATTGCCTCTGCTTCACTTTGATGTGTTTTGTGAGAGAGCTCAGACTGCTTCACCACTTGCACACACAAGTACAGCCTCGCAACCCTTTTAGTAGGCTACACAGTGCAATACATCTTCGCTGTGAAGATATGGTGTTCTAAAAGTGCTGGGTTCATTGTTGTTTCCCCCCTTGGGTTCCATGTATGTAAAAAAAAGAATAAATCATTTCAGTTTTAAATCAGATTCCCAGGTGCAGCAAACAATTATGGATCAATGACATGGCATGCATAGTTTTGTGTAAGTGCATTCAAATGATGCATATTCTTGCAGAAAAGAAAAAAAGTGGTTTAAAGATAATACAGTTAACATAAAATACTATGAAATGATTTTATGATTAAAACCTTTGAAGGAAATGAAATTTTACAAAATATATTTTTTTTATAGGTCTTTAATATATGTAGTAAGGACTGAAGGAACTTAATAGGTGAGCACCTAAGATTAGTGTCACCAAATCAGGATCTGACCATATGTGAATTATAGTCACAATCTCCCCTTCTGCTTCTGAGTAATGCCATCGAATAATGGTTTTCTATGAATTCTTGAGTTATGGCCATATAACACTACATAAAAAATGAATCAGTTCATCCTTTTGAGATGAACATTTGTGCCAAATTTGTGGTGGAGAGTCATCACAATAACCCAAGGCATTCAAGACATATCGCGTTCACGAGAATAAGATGGATGTGCATACAGGCCGACAGACAACTCAAAAAATGTTATTGTTAAATCACGATCCATTTTCAATTAATATGTAGTTAAAACATTGCATTACAGTGATCGTATTTCTCTGTTGGAAAGCATTTTGAGTCAGCATCTATTGTTTTAACCCTTAGAGCCTAGACAAATTAACTACACGTTCAAATTCACATCCCTTCTTCTCGTTTGAGTTGCTCTTTGAGTATTTATTGCAGCGAGGTGTCGTGTCCATCAAATGAAACAAATGAAACCGCATGGCTTGATGCTTGTCTGCTAGATGCTTGTCTGTCGGATTATGTGATTTTTTTCTTTTTAATTTACATGAATCTAATCATAAGTACCATCTGCATAGAGTTGCACGTCCATCTCTACATCCATTGCTCTTGTTTGAATTAATCATGAATTCATCATTTCCCCGATATGTTAATCTATATGCAATGCAATATTAAAATGTCTGCAATGCAGTCGCTGCATAGATACATTAATGTCTATGCAATGATGTTAACATATCAATAACATACATCATCAGGCATTATATATATCACATATTGTGACATATTTTTTAATTACCGAAGCAATAGCATTATTAAGACATCAAACTTCTGAAAAGTAAAATCTTAACTAATTTCTTTACCCATTTTTACACAAATGTTTCATGGCTGACTAAGTGTCAAAGGGGGCAAACATTTGTCTAATATGGCACCTCTGCAAATAGGCCTCTATATGTGAACAATTCAGTAAATAAAATAGTGACATTTCCACTGTATAATAGAAGTGACAATATGTATTAAAAATAGTATCACTTACAGTAATCGTATTACTTCTAAGTTGAATAGTAAGAAATGTGAGGTTGGGTAGAATTAAAAACCAACAGTTTCACTATAAGTCACTATATTCAAAAAACAAGCCCCATAGTAAAAACTCTGTCAGTTCACTTTTCATGACTAAGATGTAAAGCTTTAATTTTTTCAATACTTCTAATGTCCAACTTTTTGTTCATGGCTGACTCAATCCTTTTTGGCAAGGATAAAAAATTGAAGGATAAAAAAATTCTGGAGACACGTTGTGCTGTTTTGTGTTGTACTGCCTATCTCTTAAAATACCCCAAATATGTTCTACTGGATTCAAGTCAGACGACTTACTTGTCCAGGTCATGGTTTTTCTTTTTCTTCTTTAGAAACTCTTATGCGAGTTTGGCAGTGTGCTTTGGATCGTTATCATGCTGGAATTCTCCTCTTCTGCCAAGCGTCTAAAGACTGAGTGTCATATTGTGAGTAAACATTTTGGTATATCTACAGACATTGATGGTACCATCTATAAATGCCATCTCTCCAAGACCTTTTGCACTCATGCAGCTCCCACACCCACCTCTGTGCTTCACTGTCAGGACCATGCATTCAGTGTGGTAATCCAGGCCAGGTTTATGCAAAACATGCTAGAACAAATCTGAGGTGAACATCTTGGTCTCATCAGACCAAAGAATGCTCCTTTTCATGGATTTTAGCAAAGTTGAATCTTGCAGTTTAGTGTTGAAGATCAGACATTTCTTTCTTGGATGCAGCCATTTCCAAAGTAGATTGTGAATGAAGTGCATTGTCTGTGCTGTCATGTTAGGAGGATGGCCACTGTGGCTCTCACTAGTAGTACTATTCTATGCCCTTGAGTACTGCTGCAACTGTGTTTTGACAGATTTTTTTAGTTCATTTTTAGTTATTTTCCATGTGGAGCCATGATGCAGCTGGCAGATAAAGTTATGGCATTCACAGGTCATTTTACAACTGTGTTATAACTGTCTCCATGCAATCAGGCTATTTGGAAATCACAGGTGTACTCAATGTTGTTTCTAAATTGCGTGCCAGTGATGGATTCACTTCTGTTGTATTGCATTTCTACTTTGGGGTCTGCATTTTCATCATTAAGAGACTTTGATTTTGATTGTTTATAAGACAAAACGCTCATTTGACATTTAAATGATTTTGCACAGGGTTACAATCATGCCTGTATTTCTGTTATGGTATCAAGCACATATTGTTCCCAAATTTATGAGTCAGAGTACCCCACTATCATGGTTCTGTTACTACCAGATTTCAGATTAAGTCCCCTCCACAATTATGAAAAGATATATCTACTACATTTTATGGATAGATACATCTGTAAGCGTTATCATGTCAAAGATTTGGATTACCTAGACCAGTGGTCCTCAACCTTTTTTGCGCTACGGACCACTTTCATGTACAAGGTTACAATTTCATTTAGCAGACACTTTTATCCAAAGCGATGTACATAGGTAGGTAGGCGGGGCAGCATTAAGGACCTTGCCAAAGGGTCCTCACTGGATACCTGCGCCCTGACCAGTTTGAACCACCCATCTCCCATGCCAAGGTCTGGGGTGTTAGCCACTGTGCTATCCATCATGTAAGACAATATTTTCACGGACTGGGCTTGAAGGGTTAGGGACAAATATAACAAAAATATATGATGGCATATAAAGTGCATAAAAATACAACTCACCATTAATGGCATCCCTGAGCTTGTTTCTCTGCTCCATCCCGTCATGCGTCAAGAGGCACAGACTCACAGACTCAGAGGCTGATGTATCCGGTCATTTTTCAAAATAAAACATCTTTCAGACTGATAATCAATGAAATATATTTTTATTCACTCTTTCTGTGCAGCCCGGTACCAAATGACCCACGGACCGGTACCGGTCCATGGTCCGGTGGTTGAGAACCACTGACCTAGAATGTTGTGCAAAAACCGAGATCAAGCATGGCTTATAAGAGCTTAAAAGTAAGACAGTGACATTATCCTAAAAATAGCTTGGAGCTCATGGGGTTAAATGTGCTATATGAATAACAGTGATAAGACTAGACTTGATTAATAAAAAAGGATACTGTTGACTAAAACCTGTTTTTGTGTTTCAGATAAAAATGCAATTATTTGCAATCTCCCATTGCTATGCCTCTGTCTTCCTTGCCTAATTTGTGTGAGAAAGCATAGTGTATGTGGTACTTCAACCAGAGAAGTAAACCAAAAACAGAAACAGGTGCACTCTCATCAGATGTATCTAACTTTTGCTTTGTGAACATTAAGAGAGGAGAGGTGGCTTTTGTTTAGGTTAAAGCCCCGTATTTTGTGAGGTAGCTTTAAATGTGTCTGGTGGCTTTGTCTAATGTAGGTAAGTGGATGTATACTGTTAAAATGCCTCTCTGCCATTATTTAGCTAGAAAACAAAAAAAAAAAAATGCAATGTCTGGCCAAAAAAGCAACAATATATCAAATTAGAAGCCATTATTCACACAATGATTAAGAGACTATCCACTAAGCCTGACACATGATTGCAGTACTTATAAAGCTTTGTGTGGAGCGGTTTCATTAAATATTAATACAGTTGTAATAACACAATTCCTTTGTACACTGCACTGGACCAGAGGTGGCAAATCCCCTGCAGAAATACCAGCAGTATTCTGTAATCACCGTAGTGACAGTACTTTGGGATTTAATCAAAATGTTGCGATGATCATGTAATATTAGCTGCCCACATCAAAACAAGTAAACTATTCCAGAGACACTGTTGATTCTACACAGCTACATGTGAAGCCTTGATTATGGTCTATGCATGTGGCTGTCTTATCTAAACAAGCATGAAGATGACATTAATGTTTGTCAACATACAGACTTGCCATAATCACAGAGTGGCAAGATTTGCAGATGGATGATGTTAATACACATCAGTTGGCTAAAATTGCTGCAACTGCAGCAAAGACAAGAACCACAAGTAGTAAGTTTAAAGCTACGTGGCTGTGGTGTATCATATTTTATATATGGTAATCAATATGCATTCAGTTTACCTAGATAAATTCAGTGAAGTCCAATCCAACAGACCTGAAATGAATCATACCTTCATGAAGATTCTGTTTAAGAGAGGTGCCAATCATCTGTACAATAATTTTGGAGGACATACACCAATCAGGCATAACATTATGACCACCTAATATTGTGTTGGTCCCCCTTATGTGGTTAAAAATGTTCTGAATCATTGGGCATGGACAAGAGGACCTCTCAGGGTGTCCTATGGGATCTGGCACCAGGACGTTGGGAGTGGATCCTTTGGGTACTCTGGCTTGTGCAGTGGGGCCTCTGTCAATCAAACTTGTTCCACTGCATCCTGTTGATGCTTGATCAGAATGGGGTCTAGGAAGTTTGGAGGTCAAATCAACATCTTGGGCCATTGTCATGTTCCTCAAGATGTTCCTCATTGTTTGATGTTTCTGCCATGTGATGTGGTGCATTTTCTTGCAGGGGTAGGCCAGTGACATTTGGGGTTTCCATTTGCATGAGGGAGTGCGCTTGTTCTGGGACAATGTTTATTTGGGTGTCTAAGTGTCATCAACACAGATGCCAAAATCCAAGGTTTTCCAGCAGAACACCACATACTACCAATACAATCAATGTTATTCACTTCACCTGTCAGTGGTCATAATGTTGTGGCTGATCGGTGTAGTTGATATTGATAGGTGTTTATGCTATTTAACCTTACATGGGGTCAGCTAAATTGTAGAAACACGTTAGTGTAGCATGTTACAATTTACCATCACCACAAAGAGCAGCCTCTAAAATGATCATACCAAATACGCAGTCAGGAAGGCGGGATGTTTTGGAGGTCACATAAGACTGTCTTAGTTTTAGCTAGGTGTACTGAGTGTATGTTGTGATAAAGTACATCTTTTAGAACATTATTGGAATAACTGTTAATGGTAGAATAACTTAACAGGAGTGCCTTTGGCCAATCAAACATCTACGTGACATCGATGCAAAAATCATGTAAAAATCTATTTCTGCCAAATGACAGTCCTGCTTGTTGATTTGAAAAATTGCTCACAGAAGTCTCCCAGAGATATTGAACAGCTGTCACAGTTTCACAATTAACAAATTTATATTGCCTTTTAGAAGTACTAATAAAATATTTATTCTTCATGTTGGTAGCACTGAAGATGCTCCTAAAAGAGTTCATTAAACCATGAACAAGTGTTTTCCCATACACATACACTCACTATCCTATCACAGTGGACATACAGTGAACTCATCAACCCCTATGGATGGTTCATGTGAAAAGAGAAATTCCATTCATAAGGGAAAAAAAAACAAAGACACATTAAAAGCAATATGCAAAGGGAAGCCAGACAAGATCAGCAGGCATCCAGGGAAGAGGGAGAATAAAAGGCAAAGGGAGAGAGGGAAACACAGAAGTAAGACAAAGACAGTACAACCCTCAATACAGAACAAATACTTGATTTCAATACTGGATTTCATTATCAGTACTTTTCCACTCAAAGCAAACTGTGAATATTCTATTGAACCAATGCACAAGAGTGTTTTGCTTCTAGCATCACAAAGTCGATTGCATTTATGGCAAGTCGAAATGCAAACCCCTAATTTAGTGAAATGTTATGCACTACCACAAATGCCTCAATCAGCCAAACCGGTATTTTGATCAAAGGACTCAACTTGAGGTTGACTAAAGCCAGGCTCTGATTAATTGCATTTTGAAATATACTGACATTAAAAACTGGCTGTCTTACATACAAAGATAAATGTAACCGATTATCTGCTGATGAATTACAAATCTCACTCATGCTACAACATTAGAAAAAAAGAAAAAGAAAAACAGTACATCACAGACTCCAGGATATCATTGAGATTAACTGTCCAGTGGAGCTGCACATCACATTACTTTCTGTCACACACATGCTCTTCTCACACAAATTCACATCTCAAAGAAATGAGATTTAACCAGGATGCCGCAGAACTCTTTGCTTTAGTTAAATACATCCGCTGGTCAAAAGAGTGTACAGTGTACACACAAACAGTGTACAAAACATTCATCTCACTTCTAGGTGGCGCAACACAACAGTCTGCACTGAGTCAAAGATTTCTAAATGAATTAAAAGAAAAATCACACTGTAACACTGGAGTATAATCAAAGTGTTCCAACAACTCATAAAGAGTGAGGAGGAAAAACCATCAGCTGACCCTGTTGTGTCAATATCTGAGGTCAGAATATCTCAATGAAAATTTTACCAATAAACTAGATCGATTTTTGGTTCAGATCATGAGCAAATATTGGAAAGTAAGGTCAAACAGCACAGGCCTGGGCCATTGATTAGTACATACAGTAAATACAAATGGTACAGTTTGGTAGAACAGAGAAATATTCAAGGCTTTGGCATAAATCCTGATTTATTCTTAAAGGTAAATAAAATACAGACATCTGTTTCTTTCAACAGCTGACACTGCAGGGGGATTTTAACATAATATTCTGCCTAATAACTATAGACCAAAAACAACTGGTTATGTATAATCAAAAGAAAACGAGTTATGTTTAGAGCAGCTTGAGTGGAAAACAGTGGACCTTTATTTGGCTTTTTACAGCACTTACGACATGATATATTGCAGTGGAGCTGTTTTGTGTCATCATTTAACCTGATCTACCAGATCAGTAAAAGGATTCCAGTCTATTCAGCCTTGTTAAGATGTCAAAAAAAAGATTCTTGTTTCATCAGTATCTTTCTCACACTACTCTGGGTTACAGTTTTGATCGAGCTAGTTACTGGTGCTGAGAGCAAATAGTGAAGTGTGTTGAAATGGCTAAATCAATATTATGTTTAATTAATAGTCTAGGATAAGTAAACAGCACTCCATGGTGCAGGGATATTTGGTCACCGTCAGTCTTGTATCAAGGAGAAAGTGGAGGGTTTCTCCTGGTTTATCATTAAATTACACAGGCTATATTCCATTTTTAAGGAGCTTTTCATTTTGCAAAGGCATGCGACTGAATGCTCGAGGTTACCACCTGACTTGATGAATAAACAACCAGATTAAGTCATGCTCTGCACAGCGGAGGATCCACATACATGATGCATGATGCAAACAGTACAGGGGGAAAATGCATAGCACAAGTAGGACGTATACAAGCATGGCCCCTGGGCAGCACAAAGCCCCTCTGCTGGCATCCATTTCTAGTGCGAAGGCTTGTATATGGACGCTAGAGACAGGTCCCTACCAATATTTTGGGAGAACATACCAATATTTGAACAAGTCCATTCACATTATCTTCGGAGAAAAGTCATCTTGGATAATTCCAGTGTGCCCTCCCGAAGGCTACGCCTCCAGGATAACCAATTTAAGTAAGTTAGCATCTGATTAGCTGAAAGGAAGGGAACTATCTGAAGGCTCACGTCACATGCAAATGTCATTCTGCCAGACATGGAGGAGGCAAGAGCTGATCAGTATGCTGACAACAGTAAGTTATCAGAAGTGTCAGTCCATGCCTCAAGCATGGACGAATATTTACTCTTTGAATCGACTTCCACCCTTTCCTCTAATGTCTGCACTGCACAGGACACATAGCATAATGTCGCCTAGGTCTACACATTTGATCCTTTGTAGATATCATGCCACCACCAAAAACTAGAAGGGACATCAAGAGCTTTTTCCATTTCCAGAGCATGACTAGTAGGTAGTAAACTAACCAGCCAGTACCCATGTTGATTTAAAATGAAACGTCACCATCCTTTCCACTGCGGCAAATACTGTCAACTGATGTTAGTTAACCATGTTAGCTCGTGTTAACCAGAAAGCTAACCCTGGCATCTGTCATCTACCACTCAGGTTGCTAGAAGGAGTAACCATAAAAGGAGTTAATATATGAAATTACGAGTTGAATTTCGGTGTTGCAGTACCATGAAAATGTCACCAGTAATGAATTATTTTGAACACAGGAAACACAGCAGCAGGCCAGAGAAGTAGAGCAGGCTGATGATGAAACAGGTGCGTCCTCAGGGTTTCGGAAGAGGTCCTAATTATGAATTTTAGTTTGGAGTTAGAGAAGGGCATCAGGATTAAAGAACTGTCTTAACATGTACAGCAAATGTAACCTTTAAAAGTCATCACATTTGGTCAAAGGTTTATTCTGATTTATTTTTTTTAACATCAGAACAATTTGTTTTCCTAAGATCCTATTCACTAAATATGTAACATTGACCAAGATCCCCTCCTACAGTAACGTCCCTCCCCGAGAGCTGCAGCCTCCCTCAGCAGGTCAAAGTGCTGTGCCATACCACACAAATTGTTCAACTTCTTGACGAACCTGACAAAGTGCCTGAGGCGTTACCAAATTCCCCAGAAGTCAATCCGATCGAGCATCCACAGAATGCAACAGAACAAGGCCAGCCCTCAGAGGTTGTGTCCATGTGATGACAGGTCATGCCAGAGGTATTTTGGCAGTACAAGGCTACACACCTCCTACACATTATCGGGCAGGTGCTTTATACGTGATGGCTGATCAATGTATGCGTACTGCAAGCAAAATTTGTGATTTCTGCCCACTCTGGGAGAAGTTTTGTCTGTTTGCTTTCGCAGAAATCTTTGACACAAATTGTTTTAAATCAGAAAAACAAGATGATGTGTTACAACGGCAGTTTAGAAGACATTTTCAGTTTTTCAATCAAAGAAAACTAGATACAAACGGGATATTTGTCTGATAAAGCAAGCACCAAAATAGCAAGGCAGAATACATTAGGAGAGTTAATTTTAATTTGTTGAAGCACAAGCTAAATATCTCACAAAGCCATTACTTTGGCACACAATATTTTTCATTCCTCCATTTTTCCTTTAAGGACTGGGATATCTATTATCTAGTCCGTGAGTGAACCATCAGTGATAATAATCTTAACATTGGTAACGAGAAGCTATTCCTTATATTGAAACTTTGTGGTAAATACCATAAATCTCATTAGTCCGTATAAAAAGCTTCCAATAAATTGTGTTACCTGAGAATGGTACTTATCAGTGAGTGATACAGACAAATTTCAGCAAAATGGTACTTAAAATATCTAAAAAAAAAATATTTAATGGATCATGGCAAGCAAATTGAAAAGTGAAAATTTAACTTTAGTGGCCATTTATCACTCACTTTCAGTGTCCTTATGATGCATGTTCTCTGGGTAAGTACTGAGTGGATTGATCTTAGGAAAAAAATTATGAGATAATTGCAACTTGAAAGTTTAAACCCTTTTGAACTCTTAAATGTTACTCATGGATATTCATCATACTGACATCATGTAGGCACACTGGATGCCCTTCAGACTGGCATAATAAATTATTTGTTCTTTTCTGACTCTCTGCAGACGAATGCAATAGAAAGCAATTAAGCAAGAGAGACAGAGTGTCCCGGCCAGTATTGATGCAGAGGAGCAAGACAAGGACACTGGACAATGACCAATTGAAATCTCAGATAAAGAATGAGGGGAATAAGGATATCTGAACACTATTAATAAACATGAGAGGAGATGAATCCCAGATGCATGATGCAAGAAATGTCACTAATCAAGAAGGGAGTATATATTAAAAAATTACCAAAAGCCTCAGTAACCAGTGCTAGGCTAAACATGCAAGTTGTTATAATCAGGAATGCGTTAGCTGACAAGACAATCTCAGGTCAGCGTCATTTATTAGCTGTTTGGTGCTTTCAATCATATCACATGATCTTCATTAGCAAACAGAGTTTTCCAAGTTGTCATGGAAATTTACAAAATGTAGCATTTTTTGAGAACTTTAAAAACATGAATAATGTATGATACTGGTGTCAATACCACATTTCAACAGAAGAAAATTACACATCACACATAACAGAATTGGAAGTTACCACCCCAGCACCTTTCATGGAATGAATAAATGTTACAAAGAGACTTTTTTTTTTTTTTTTTTTTTTTTTAATAATAGTGCTGTAGCTGTTACCATCGTGTAAGAAAAACCCTGATTAAACCAGGCAAGTCAAAACTAAGGGTGACCTTTTTCAGTCAATGTGACCTCTTTCTGCAAAACCATCAACCTCATCTCATACCACTTACCATATGCCATTATCACAGAATGATACGATGGAACGCTGCACAAAACAAATTACAAATGTCATTTTCTCTGAAATGAAGCAAATCACACTACACAATGGCCACTGAGGCAAGAGATGGACACTCAGAATGACTGTGGTTGTGTGTAATACATCTGCCAGAGTGAACAGTTCAGGAGCAGCATCTGACACTGGCTCACTTGAAGTCTTTTGATGCACACTCTGGCAGGGATTATTCACAGTGGCATAATCAAGACAGTGGAAATGCCAATTATGACCTCTGCACAGACATATGACAGTGTAGAGGTTAGAGTATGTCAACTGGAACTTGTATAACATCCCTTTTAAATCATCAACACTTTATAGAAACAAGAAACTGGGACTGAAGTCATACACTGTCCAGACATGCCAATGTACACCAATCAGGCATAACGTTATGACCACCTACCTAATATTGTGTTGGCCCCCCTTATGTCGTCATAAGTCATATGTCATTGGGCATGGACAAGAGGACCTCTCAGGGTGTCCTATGGGGTCTGGCACCAGGACGTTGGCAGTGGATCCTTTGGGTACTCTGGCTTGTGCAGTGGGGCCTCTGTCAATCAAACTTGTTCCACTGCATCCTGTTGATGCTTGATCAGAATGGGGTCTAGGAAGTTTGGAGGTAAAATCAACATCTTGGGCCATTGTCATGTTCCTCAAGATGTTCCTGATTGTTTGATGTTTTTGCCATTTTTACCATTTTCCTGCGGGTGTAGGCCAGTGACATTTGGGATTTGGGATTGTTTATTTGGGTGTCTAAGTCTCACCAGCACAGATGCCAAAAGCCAAGATTTTCCAGCAGAACACCACATATAGTATCAATATGATCAATGTTATTGGCTTCACCTGTCAGTGGTCAGAGTGTTGTGGCTGATCGGTGTAGATGAAGTGATAGCTTTTTTGCGACAATTAATTTGCTCACTTCACATTTTTGGGACTTTCTATGCAAACGTTTCTTGCCTGTCATAATACCTACCTAACTGTAACCCCCTAACCTGTCCCCTTTTGTTTTCCCTTAAGTAGCTTTATGGTTTCTAAAATCATCCCCTTCCTCGCTGACTGACAGTATCAGCTGTTTTCAGCTCCTGAACAGATCTATACAGCATCACACTGACATAAATTGAATAAGGTCTGGAAGCACAGCAGGAGTTTGTAATGACGGACCCACCAGTAGGACACTGTTAGGTTAATTGCCATGAGATCTTTGTCTCTGTTTCAAGCTGAGTGTGCGGATTGAAAGAAACAGTTATTTCCAACATGTTTATCAGACTAATACACACTTTATCTAATTATAAGCACATTACAGGAATAGCAGTCATCTCTCTTGAATCCTGCTGCACTTGTTAAGATCACATTCATAATTTTCTAGTTTCCAGTAAAATGTTAAAGAGGTGACCATCTTTTGTTTACACCTCCCAAAATGTCACCAGAGCAGTTAAAGCGATGGATGCAGCTTGGACATACAAAACGTTTCCAGAACCCTAAAACCAAATGCACAAATGGATAACCAGGAACCACCCGTATGATGAAAACTTAATTCAAGGACTTGTTACATGTGAGTTTTATTACAGGGGCCCAAACTGTGGACTTCTGGAGCTGGTGTCAGTCACTCAGCTGGAGTCATAAAGGCCGACAGAAAGACACACACTGTCTTATAATAGCTTTTATTTGACTTGGATGGTTTTCCTTCTGTTAGAAGAAATAACAAATAAATATTGTGGTGGGTAAACAAAACCATAAAAGATTTATTAGCCATGGAACTCCTCTGAAATATGACTTTTTAATGCTTTTCCCCTCCTTTATCTTACTCTCATTCTCCTGCTTTCTTGGGGTTTTTTTTGTTATCATTCTCCACTGTGTTTGTCAGCAGTCCACAGAGGGCAGGACCACATGCATACAAGATGGAGATAAATAAGATAAATTCATGGATATAGTTTGATAGTTATGGAGGTAGATGGAGAGACTGATAGATAATAGAGAATGGTAAAGAAAGGGAGTGTAGGATTGAAATCAAGGCTGATAGCAGTTTTGCCTTCTGTTTCCTATTTGCTCTGTCAATGTCAGCACGGGAGCAACAGAGACAGAAAAAAAGAACAAAAACCTCATTTCGTTTTTTAAAAAAAGCCAAAAAACATCATCATACCCAAAAAGTGTCAAAACCCTCAAAACAAGAAGTGTAAACACGGGGAATATTTTCCGGCTGTGCTGCACATTAAAATATCATAATACCATTCCTGTCTGTCAAATGTTTGCCTTTCTTGTGCTCTTTTGTTACCGCAAGTGCTGAGCAAAATTGCACATAAAAGCACATATTTTCTTTGCCTAAAGAGTATACAATGCCAGGCACATACTTTTCCCATCAAGGCCTGCAGAGACAAAACAGGGAACGCTCATCTCTTGTCAAACAAAAGGAATGAGCCAGAAAACACAAGGCTGAAAGGGAAGCGTCCAAAACGATGAAACCTTGTTAGTTTGAGGAAATGAGTTTTCTGTTTTCCGAGCACGGCTCGCCAATTAACATTCACAGCACTAATAAAAGCTGATTGGCTCTAGAATAATGCACAACCCATTTTCCTCCTGTGTACATGAATGCATGTGTGTGTAAATTAGATAGCTTAAGCGTATGCGGGATGTATGTC
>OMNN01101354.1:0-11278 GCA_900302755.1 Chromis chromis
TTTATATTTTTTTACTGTATCAAAATCATCAAAAATATAATTTTATAGATATTTGCCAATTTTTGAAAGAATAATCATACATATTAAGGTTTCAAAAATTCTAAATAATTTTGTTGTCCTGTGTCCTGTGCTTGTTCTCTCCGCGGATGTCTCTGGATCTGGAGCTCCACGTCCTGATCAGCAGCCGCTGGCTTCACCTCCTGCTATCCCCTCCCCCCTCATCCCCGCTCCCAACCTAACCGGTCGAGGCAGATGGCCGCCTTCCCTGAGACTGGTTCTGTCGGAGGTTTTTTCCCCCCCTCCCTGTCCTAAGGTGTTTTTTGGTTCCTTCCCATCGTCACTGACTGCTTGCTCATAGGGAATCCAAAAGCAACTTTGGATTGTTGGGTTTTCTGTTTCCTGTTCTTCCTGCTATGTAAAACGCTTTGTGATGACGTGTTGTAAATATGCGTTATATAAATAAAATAGTTTTAAGGAGGAAATGCTCAGCCGCAGTGCAGATTAAACTTGATTTTCCTTTGAGGACATCTTTAAATTGGCCATTTAACTTTAAAAAAAACATGTATTCGGTTAACCTAAATAACATTTAAATACATTTACTTCACAGTAACTACAGGCTAGTTTTCATTGTTCCCAGGTGCTGCTGTACCACCGTGGGTCGGTTATAATGAAGAGGAAACCATACAGCAACAGATCTTGGCTCTCTCAGCCGTGAGTATCCTGATAAAACATCAATTCTCATTTAGAAAAATAGTCAAACTGTGTATCTCTATAACGTCAGAACAAATATAACTTCACTGTGTGGTTCCATCTGACGGCAGGACAAAAGAAATTTTCTGCGCGACCCTCCTGCTGGGGTGCAGTTTCACTTTGACTTTGAGCAAATGTATCCGGTGGCCATGGTGATGCTGGAGGAAGATGAGCTCCTCAGGAAGATGCGCTTCCATCTGGTCCCCAAACAGTGAGAACGTTTCTCTTACATATTACCTTTGTTGTTTTCATCGTGTGCATCCTTGCATAAGAGTGTGTTTGATAAAAGCAAAATAAGTTAGTTGCCCTTCACAGCGACGGCTACGTTTTTTTCTTCTTTTTAGGGTCAAAGAGGAAGTCTTCTGGAAGAACTACTTCTACCGTGTGTCCTTGATAAAGCAGTCAGCTCAGCTCACAGCTCTCGCAGCTCAACAGGCTGCCGAGCGGAGGGACGTGGAGAAGACAAGCTCCAGTACTGAGGATCCTCATCATAAGGGTTCAAGAGTTTATTCAATTCATAGCTTCTCACACAAAATGTTATTGAGACAAAATAGGAGTAATTAATTTAAAAATGAGTTGATCTTTTTTGAACATAGCATTTTACCTTTGGTTAATCTGCATAAATGTAATGTTAAAAGCTGGCAGCTGGATAGCTCTGCGACTAACACCCCAGACCTTGGCATAGGAGATCGGTGGTTCAAATCTCAGTCAGGGTGCAGGTATCCAGTGAGGATCCTTAGGCAAGGTCCTTAATGCTGCTCTGCCTACCTACCTATATACGTCGCTTTGGATAAAAGCGTCTGCTAAATGAAATTGTAGAACTTGTAGAAAAGCAGTGGTAGGAAAAATATTATATGGATGAGTTTGCACCTCTTTTTTCCCTACATACACACGTCATGTGGTTTCATATCATTGTTTTTGCAGATGCAGTTAAACGGAAAACTCCCCCAGCCATCCACAGAACCAAACCAAAGTCGAGTGAGGTAAGCCACCTGTTTTCAAAGAATAATATATGCAAGAAAAATCCTTCTAAAACAGTGATTGGACTCGGGCTGCCGTTTAGTTCAGTGAGTAAAGGCGATACCACATGGGCTCAGTCCCTTAGCAGCATCATGAGTTCGAGTCCAGCTCAAGACCTTTCTGCATGTCACTCTCCTCTATCCCCCCTTTCACCTTGTCTCTCTCTCTGTGTCAATAAAATGGGAAAAACTCTCCCCCAAAGAATACTTTAGGAAAACAGTGATTGGACTCAGCTGAACGTGACTAAGGCGACCTTATGTTTTTGTCATGAAAGGATGAAGAGGAGATCTCCACCAGTCCGCCCGTGTCTGAATTTGTAAGTGATGCCTTCGACTCATGCAAGATAAACGAGGCCGATCTGCGCAAAGAAATGGAACAGCTGGTTCTGGACAAGAGGGAACATCCAAGCACGCAGGAGGGTCAGTCTTTTCCTTAAATTGGGTTAGTGCATATTTGTAGAGCTGCTTGCCAGAGTTTAATAGGTGATTCACTGTTATGTTTTTTTTTTTTTTTTTCGTCAGAGGAGACTGCAGACTGGGAGCGAGAGCTGCAGGAGGAGCTTCAGGAGTACGACGTGTTGGCTGATAATGAGAACCGTGATGACAACTGGGACAGAGAGATTGAAGAGATGCTGAAGGAGGACAGTTAGAGTAATTACACAGACTCCTGCAACTTAAACTGTTTGAAGGACACCTTTAAAGTCAGGAACTGTGTCATGATTTATTGCCTTATTGGTCCTCAATGAATTACGGCTGAATTTCAATAACATCTCAGTATACAATTTATATGGCCTGAATAGTTTTACAGGTAAATGATGGATAAGAAAGTATCTTGCATCTCAAGCTTATAATGTGATACTGTGAGAAGCTTTTACAGAAGACTGAAAATGTGCCCAGGCTTGTAAAAGATAACGGTAAATGCTAGAAGTACTGTAAAGCTAAAGCGAGAGTGACTCTGCAATATTTAAAGTTTGCTACCATTAGCCACCATAGGGAAAGGATAATGATAATTTTGAGCGTGAAGCATTTTATTTCCTGCATTCTCATGAAATTTTATGTACCAGCTTGTGCCTTTTCTGCTACAATTTATGGTGAAAATGTCTTTATATATGTAAAGAAAAAGCAAAAGTATTCAATAGATGACTAAACATTCTATTTTTTATGACCAAATGCATTGTCTTCTATGTGGAAGTTCATTTAATGTAGTCAGACATGGAAACATGGCGCTCCAAACAAGCATTCCTCTTCCTGTTTACACACCGTTTTGTGTTCATACTTATAAAAAGCGCAGTGTATGTCGTCACACTTTATTAAACGTTAACTTTATTAATACAACCAGTGTATTTTATCTTTCTCACATGCACATCATTCTTGCTCTTACTCGTCTTAATCCACACGACAAAGCTTTTAGACACATTTTCATCAGTAAAACGGTTCATCCTTACGTGACCAGCGCAGAATGAATGAGAGGAAACAAGCTGTTTACGACAGTCTCTCTGCCCCTGGAGTGCTCTTTATTGCTGAACTCGACAAGAAAACACGACCTTCCCCTTATGTCCATCGCAGACAGTGATAACAGTAAACACAAATCCAGTAATGTAATACACAGGTTCTGCTGCACTCATGCTGTAGCTACCATAGATTTCACTTTATACACAATATAGAATAGATTCTATCAGTCACACCTGTTGACATACAGTAAACCACACACGGTCAAGTATACATGAAAATGCTTATATGGAGTTATAGAAAAGATTTAAATACTTCAACATGTAAAACAGTTGGGATATATAGAGGAAGTTGCAAAATGGTTAAAGTGAATAAGATATCATTCAGTTTTGGTTTGAACAAACACATGTACAGTGCAAGAAAACATAGAATACAGATTGAATGCCAGTTTATGATATTTGTACAGTCCTGTGTCCAAGGCATTTAATGTGTATATAAGTGTTTATTTTTTCATCTCAGTGGCTGTAAATGACTGTTTTAGTACATAAAAAATCTTAATACTCTGCAAGGGTTCATGACACTATTGCTATTTTGTTTTCCGGTCACTTTTCCCCCCCAGTCACAGTAGTAAATAGGTAGTTTACATGCTGTACAGTGTGTTACATGTGGCTCCTCCTGTGTGATTTTATACAGAATAACTAGCAGTGTGGGGTGGACAGTGAAACAGCTTCAACAGAGTAGTTTTCAATTGGTATCTCTGTGTTATAGTGAATGAAACATTGGGTTGAGTGGTTGAGTTGTAACAGGTGAAACAACATGGCAGTGAGGGAGATGTCACTCAAACAGAGTCTTTATCAAAAAAGGTAAAGTACGTGAAAACATCTGTAAACAGTGTGGAAGGTGAGGAATACTCAAGCTCAGGTGGTCATTGTTCTGTATGATTAGCACAGGCTTGCTACTTGATACTGTTTATTAGAGTATAGAAAAAGGGAAACAGTGATTAATAGTTTAAACCCCCATTTTATCCACCTCTAATCTGTGAAATCACACTGATTTACATTTAATGTCAAATTAAAGCTGTATTAATCAATGTTTTCTATATGAGCATTAAGTCAAATGAATATGTGTAATATGAAAATGGAGGCTGTTCACTAGGAACTCAACATTCTGTAGTTTTTTTTGCCATATTCAGCTTTTAGTTTTGATTTAACTGCTGTAAATTTACTGTTTAGTTGCCAATTTAACTGTTCCTATTTTCTAGCCACAACATGCAGCAGACAAGCTCTGATAGCTCAGAGAGTAACACCCCAGACCTTGGCATGGGAGATCGGTGGTTCAAATCCCGGTCAGGGTGCAGGTATCCAGTGAGGACCCTTAGACAAGGTCCTTAATGCTGCCCCACCTACCTACGTATGTTGCTTTGGATAAAAGCATCTGCTAAATAAATTGTAGTCGATTATCAGTCCGGTATTGGGTATTTTTAAAATTTTCTGTGTCACTATTGTTATTTTTTTCCAATACCAAATAAAATTTATTTTAAAATGTGTTAATTTGGCTCTGATGTATCCTTCTTGCTCTGTACGAACAAAATGTGGTTACACATCACAAGTAATAGCCTATCGACACTGCAGGATAAAATATATTTTAAAATTATTTTATAATTAAACATATTTTAAAAATACATTAAAAAGTTTTGTGTGATAAAGTTTGGGTTATTCAAAATTTTGACACCTGGTATTTGACTTTTACTGCAAATCTATATCGGTTCCAAATATTGGTTATCGGTCTCCTTGATTACTAAATATCAGTTTTGGTATCGG
The DNA here is from genome assembly GCA_900302755.1 of Chromis chromis. NCBI lineage: Eukaryota > Metazoa > Chordata > Actinopteri > Pomacentridae > Chromis > Chromis chromis. Next base: position 5,039 of record OMNN01101354.1, read on the forward strand.
CCATGAAAAGACATATCGGTCGTTCTAAGCATTGTGGCAAATAGGCCCAGTCCACTCGTACACGTCACAAAAATCTTTGTCCACATGAAAATGCAAAAAACACAATAGAAGTGCTGTCAGGAGTAGAACAACCAATAGGTGGCGCTATACCTGTAAACCTAAAGCCATGTTGGCCAATCAGAAACCTGGAAAAAGTTACAACTGGTCCAACAATGGTGCATCAAGGATCATATGTGTAGACTGATTCTGACGCCTCTGTTCCTCAGTATATTATAGTGTAGTATACATTTATGTGTAAACATGTTAGCAAGGTTAGCACCAGCAATAATTTGGCCACATATACCTTTGAACAAAATCGCCTCATGTAAACACAGTAGCACAAACACTGCAGTAGAAGTCCTAAATTCCCTTCCTTCATGTAAACACTGCCAACAGAGTTTTGGAAAATCTTCATCCTGGAAGGAGTTTTTCAAAAAGTCCCTTTTAATGTGCATTTTCATGTGGACAAAAAGCCAAAACAATAAATAAATAAATAAATAAATAAATAAATAAATAAATAAATAAATAAATAAATAAATAAATAAATAAATAAATAAATAAATAAATAAATAAATAAATAAATAAATAAAATAAAGGTACTACAATGAAGCTACCAAATGACACTGTAAAAGTCCAAAAAGTATGCTTCCATTCATATATAGTGGCCAATCCATGCTTTATTGCGATCCTAGCTTGACTATTTTCAAGACATTTACAGAAGGATGAAGAATTTTAAGAATATTGAGACTTTTCTAAAATTCTAGATAGGATTTGCTATAAAAAAAAACCCCAGTGTGGCTGGCTACAAGGCACAAAACTCCCTTACAAAACTGATCATGTGCAAATTAAGAGTGAGGTAAAAGTGCACAAAAAGAAAAAAAAACTACATAGTGTCTCTTCAGTTAGGCTGCTAATATCTGTAGTAATAAATATGTTTCTAGTAACAATTGATCAAATGACTAATCTGAAAGGGGTCACTTATAATGATCAACTCTCCATTCAGTGTCACTGCTCCCAGCCACCCAGTTTCATCTGAAGCAAGCAGCTGCTTTCACAAAAAAATAAAATAAAAAAATGCTTTGAAAAACCCACTACCTCGGTTAAATTTGTCTCTGCTACGTCTGTTACATAATTCAAACAACAACTTTCCTGGAGGCTCCGTTAACATACCAGTTTATGAAGAAACACGACTGGAGACTCGTGGGGGATTAGGATTTGTGAATGTGTGCAGACTCATGAGAGACACACAGATGGAGTGTACATCCTTCTCTGGAGATACCCTAAGTGTACAAGTATGTCCATGTCTGCCCTATATGCTGGCTGGCTTAATATAGATGGAGGATAAGGAGGGGACACTTTCACCACAAGAGGCACTCTGAAGGACTTTGAGCAACTAAAACTTTTAATAGTCATTTCGCGTAAACCCCTTACATCCAAGTTAGGAATCTGATTAGTATGATTCTCACTATTGCACAAGAAAACCGCATTCTTGTTTCAATTTGGAGCTTTTTCTTAACAAATACATCACATTAATAATTTACACTGTACTTGTCTAATAAATCCTTTATCACCCAAGATTACATCTGGGGACTGAGGTCAATCCCCACTTGCTCATTAGCTTGTTTTAAACATAGAGTAGATATCACTGAAATGGTCTGACAGTTCATTTTACAGTGGGGCAAAAAAAAGAAAGAAAGTTGGAGTGCCTTTTATAAATTCACATGTTTTAATTGAGATTAGCACATTTCTTTTTATTTATTTCCCTCCACAATTGGAAGGTGCTCCAGTCTGTGAATCTTCACACGTTGCCTCTACCGCTCTCATTAGTTACTATGCAACCATCATGGAGCAGGAGCACGGAGATAATTTGAGTTCTGACAAAGACTGCGGTGATCAAACCCTGTGTAATTTTGGTGAAACCTACCCAGACAAAAAAAAAGACACTGGAGGGACTCTATTCATTCAAGAAAGCAGATGAAGTCGCACTCATTATCTTCAAAGATTATTTATGGCATCAACTTATGAGGGTCATTAACACAATTATGATCTGATTAACATGATGTTTTCCTCTTCACTGACATTATATACTGGGTGTTAAATGTTTGAACCCAAAGCCATGAAAGCCTATTTAAAATAATATTGACTTGAGTCAACTTATTGGCTGAGGTCAACTGCTCATCAATTTACCATTCTGCCCACGTCAGCAATATTGAAGGTGCCTGAGAAATAGATGTAGACACAACAGATGCAGACTTAATATCATTTTAAAGCTCTTAGGTCCGGATGAGATATTATGCAATACCACATAAGTGCTTCCACAATCTTTCTTCCCTTTTATTATCATATGGCAAGCAATAATCTCTTGCCTTTCAGCCAACATCCATTATGATGTATCACATCTGTATAATATATAGCATAGGCCTAGTTTTCATTGCGATCTTTATGCTTTTACAGCAGACATGCTGAGAGGTGGAAATAGCAGGGTACTAAAATGGGGGGCTCTGAAATTCACAGTCCTTCTCAACAATCAATAAGCTCTTCTTGACCTTTATGTGCATCAATAATGGTATTTCTGCCTTTTGGAGGAGGATAAGAACTTTAGTTCATCCTCAGACAGGAGTATTTCTCCCCCGTGAAAACTGCTGGCTTAGGATTCAAGTGCTCAGGAGCTCAACCAAAAGCAAATATTGAGACTTAAATGGCAGTGGGGAAAGTGAACGAAAGAGAATTGCTGTGAGAAATGAAAAAGAAAGAAATCTACCAGTGTCTCTACATGCTTACATAATTCCATTCTTCCTTTGACCGGTGCCTGAATTAAGGCTTGCAAAGCCACTTGCCTTGGGTTGAATGTCTAGCATGACATTGGTATTCAGTGTGTGCATCCCTCTCTGTATGTCCACCTCTGAGTCATGCAGAATGAACCCTTGGCAGCACTAGGTACATGACCTTCCCTCCAACACCAGCACCGCTGCTGGCTCTCCACATGGTAACTTGTTAATGTCAGAGCTCTCGCTCTCCTATCTATATCCGTCTCTCTCTCTGTCTCTTCATGTCACATACTCAGAGGTGAAAATTTTGACCCACAGGTCTTACACAATCATATCCTATCCCATTTGACCCTTGCAGGCTTGAGACGGTGGCTCCAACACCCAGGAACAAGTGACCTTTGATGGGTATGTAATAAACACCAGCCACATCCTTCTCATTCCATGTCAAGCTTCAGGCCTAAATGTAAATGTAGTTTTCTGCATGCCATCTGACTCTGTAGAGCTATAGGTGCACAGATTTAACATCAAAACACTTCATCAGTCATCACTTGCTACCATTCTCTGGAGATGTGTCTTGCAGAAGCTTGTCTTTAACTCTGAATTTAAGAAAATCTTAGGTACGGTTTCAAAAGGTTAGGTAGGGTTTCGACGTGGGTGAATCCAGGCTGTGCATTTGGACATCAAAACTGCTTATGTGACAAATACCAGAGAGGACTTCACGTCCTCTGGGCCACTCACGCTTGAAGGCTTGCATACTTAGTTTGGTGACTCATCTAAAGTGAGCTAGAGGCCTATGTTTTTTCTAAATGGCTTTCTGCTCTGTGACATTGGTAACAAAGTGCTAAAACAGATGGTTTACGACAAACCTCTTTGCAGTTCTCTATTTTAATGGCCCCTCTGGAAAAATCAAACATATACGCGATGTCATCACCTGCTTGTCTCTGTTTCTAATGCGAGGCCTCCAACGGAGAGCAACGATGAGGAATATAAGATTATACTGTTAATACATACCAAAGCACGAATGTCCTGCTCTGCCATAATGATAAATATGGCACTGTTTGAGACATCCCTCTGTGACATCTCTCCATTATCCTCAACCCTGTGCCTTATCTGTTCACTAAAAGAAAGTACACAGGGTGGTTCTATCCCCCCACACGAAAAAATAAGTGGCAGGCAGAGAGCCAGATGGGGTAGAGGAAATGGAAGAGAGGAAAGTGCTTCTACACCAGCTGCTATCCTGAAAAGTGGTTACATTTATAGGAAGGAGAGGAGATCAAAGATGTTGAGACCATTACACACACATGTGGCCCCTTCTTTTCATGAGATTCCAGCGGGTCAGGTGGTAATGACTCCCCTTTCACATTAGAGGGTGTTTAGTAGGCCAAACCTAACAAAGGACTGGGATGATCAAAGCGGCTGCGTGGCGCTGGCTTTTTTGTGTTTGAATGGAGAGTGGGATTTTATTTTGTTTGACCATGTGTGTGGGTGTGTGTGAATATAAACCCCAGCCCTGATGTACTTTCTAGATGAGAGTAATGATGCTAGGAGATACTCTGCTTTTTTGTTGGCTAAGAAGGGAGGAAAGTTGCGGCTAAAACAGACTTTGAAGAATCCTTTATAGTGCTGTGTATCATGTATTTCCAACAACATGTAATCTAACTGATGCTCTCTCATGGGTTCCTCTTTCACTCTGCTCCATACCACTAATATACCCTAAAAATCAACATTGACTGCTTAGCACAGTTATATGTTTACTTTCACCACCTTCCTGCTCTTGCTGAGAAAAATTCTCGATAAAATATTTTTTATTCTTGAGGTGATCTGAATGAAGACAGATGTAAAACCTTTCACAATACTTGTATTTAATTCCCAGGCATACACCCCAAGACCACATATACAATACACAAACTGCACATAACCTCTTGTACTGGTTACTCAAGGCCAACATTCCTGTAATTAAGAATCCAAGGCCACTGTGAAGGGATAGGCTCTCATTGTGTCTATGTGTCCTTGTGTGTGCGTATTGTGTAGGTCTATTGTGTAAACCCATGCAAACAGACTCAAAATCATCTGCTTTCACATCTTCATCTTAACACATCAACGGAGTCTCCAGGAGCACACAGATAACAACATGAGCAACAGCCTTTAGGTGCCTCCGCCAAAAATATTCCAGTGTGTAATTATTCCCTGACATCAAAACATGACTCATATCACAGCTAGTAAAAGCAAAAAAACCAAACAAAAAACAACAACTGCAGGAGCAGGACACATCTGTGCAAATTATGTCGAAGTTGCGAATGGAAATCTGCCAACTCCCACAGTGGAGGTCAATCACAGAAAGAGACGACGTTCCGCAAAAAAATAAAAAATATGACAATGGCCCTATCAAAAGCTCATGCATATTACCATAAATATCAATTTTTGCTCACCTTGTCAACTGCATCACACGTGTCAACAGTGACCTTCCAGGATGATAAAATGCAGCCTTGTGTTTTCTCTGTAAACTGACGTGCAGTTCTGGCATCTCATCACTAGGAGGTGCACTTGTATGAAACTTAATCTCCACTCCTCACATCAGCACAGCTCTCATGGCTCCTCCACTGTCACTGTTTCCAGCTATAAACCAGCTTTGACACAACAATCTAAAACACTCCTCATGAAGCAACACGAGGAAACTTGAAACCCTGACAGGGTTGGTGATTATACTATAAGTCTGACTATATGAGGCATGTGACTGATGAGCATATTGAACTTTTTATTTTATTTTATCCCCCCCCAAAAAATCATTGATTTTGTGAAGTCAGTGATGCTTGTCTGCTCAGCAAATGGAGCAGCTTATAAAGCCAAAAAACAAATCATCCATCTGTGTCAGTCAATTTCAAAGCCCCCCCCAGAGAGGTGGAATTCATGCATATCAACACTGACACACAACGACCATTGCTTTTGAAGTCTCAAACCCCCTACAAGTCGATGGAAGTGATCGGGAGAAAGACTCCACAGCCGTGCGTAGAGACGGGGGGGTTTCCCCGGTGGTTTTGGAGGGTATTCCCCCTCTTAGGTCCGTGCGTAACAGGAGTGATCAGTACAGAAGGGTCTGAGAAGAAGAGGTGATAATGGCCCACTTACCATATTGACTTCTGATACCATGTCTATGCTGGCTATGTCTATATTCATCCCCACTCCAACCGGTGCACCTGGGACAGATCAAAACAACGGTAAGCAAAAAAAGAAAACAGAAAAGTGGACATTATAGTGCAAGTGATCCACATCATTATACAGCATGCACTTCATCAAAAAAAGAGGAACGATTGCGTGATGGGAACACAGATTAACACTTGTGAATGTAGCTGTTGTCAGCCGGATGATAGTTTACAGTGTTCATTTCGGCTGGGATTAGATGCGCTGACCTGCCGTGACAGTGTTGGTACCCCCC
>OMNN01101357.1:2467-12876 GCA_900302755.1 Chromis chromis
CATATATTTACTAAAGTTATTCTACAGATGTTCCGTTTTGTTAAAGTACAGATAATATCAAATAAAGTCCCAGATTAAGGTTCCTTCATAAACCCAGAACTAACTCTGTCTCTATCTATCTATCTATCTATCTATCTATCTATCTATCTATTTATCTATCTATCTATAGGAAACAGTTGTGCAATGTACAGGTACAAATGTTTATTTCTATGCATATTGTAGGAGCCATGATGGAATTGTTGTTTTATTATAAGGTTAGGGTGTATATTGGTTATTGTTTGCGTTTGGTTTTGGTTATATTATTTTTGGTGATTATTTTCTATAGGGGAATAGCGGGTCACATGGGTATGGGCAGGCATAAAGCAACAATCTACTCACCTGTTCACCTTTTTTCTTTTGTTTGAGAGAGAAGGAGGGAGTGAGCTGGGTCGCCGTATTTTTTGTTGACCGCTATTATTGTCGCTATTATTGTCGCTATTATTACCGCTGTTATTATTTGATCGATGGTTACTTTGATTTTGCGCACTTAATATTGAGTTTATCATCTTTTTTTGTTCTTTAATAAAAGGTTAAACTTATTCTTTGAATCTCAGTGAGTTTATTTCTTTAGCGCGTCAGACAACCGGGCCCAACCTCAGTCTCTCAGCGACTCTTGGCTTGTAGTCGCTACACATATGTTGCATATATTGGTAATGTTGAGATTTTAGATATGGAAGTTTTTTCCACCTTTTGCACATTTGGACAGATTTTTCTACATTTTTACACCCTGCATATTCTCTATACTGTATACTGACACATTTTTTAAAATGACTTTTCTTAGAGCATTAAGTACATTTCAACATTTCTGTTTACAGTTTTGTGCCAGATCTTTCATGTTCAGTGTTAGATGTTGGTTCTTGAAGTATTTATCTTTCTATCATTACACACACGACTGCAACTCTTGCACAATGTACTCTGCACTTTAGTTTCACAGCCTCTTAACTTATTATTTATTACTTTTTCTATTTTTAAGTGATGTTTTTTTTAAATATTTTTTTATCATGTCTTGTTGTTATTGCACAGCCTTGTGGAGCAGCCAATTTACATTTCACTGTCCACACTGTATGAACATGTGATCATAGACTGCATAGGAAAAAAATATATACAGTCTATGCATGTGAGAAATAAAACTATCTTACTAAATCATATTCTAATTATCAATTATATTACTGCAAAAAAATATTTCCACAATTGGACTGTCGCTTTAGTATCATTTTATGTGAATAAAGTTGAAAAGAGCTACCTTGTTTTTGTGATATTTAATCATCACAAATAAAGTTATACTAAAACGTGCACACGCAGAGGGGGCGTGCCCGCGGCCGCAGGTCACATGACGCGGAAGATGTGGGGCTTAATTCCTGTGTTGAACTGCTCCCAGCTGCTGCGCCTCTGCCCTTCGCAGTGCAAACCGTCCGTCTGCCCCATCAAGACCCCCTACCCCCGGGTGGACTCTCCTCCTCGCACCATGTCGGGTAAGAACCACCGGGGCCACAGTTGACCCCCGGTATACGGCCGGACCGGACCGGACCGGACCGGAGCTGCTGCGATGCTGAATTCATGTCCCGAAATATCGCGAGTTAATTAAACGCCGCAGTAAAACACCTGCTGCTGGTTCTCGTGCGCGCACAGACACTATAATTTACAATTAGTGAGAATCGTTTTTTCCTGCGGTCGGTTGTCACGTTTGATTTAATGAGCTGCTGCGGTTTGGACCAAAGTGAAGCTGGACGAGATCAGAAGCAGCACATCCTATAAGAAATGTCAAAATTAAACCAGAATAAAACCGTTTTCTTAAATTTTAAGTAGCTTTTGCTACCTCATTTTGCTCAAACACTGCACTTTTTCTCGTTTATTACTAATATCAATTTGTTCTTCAATTTGAGGCCAATAATGTGAATATAGACACAATGAGGGGTGTAAATTATTACTATCTTTATTATTTTGTGATCTGCTGATGAATTCCATTATAAACATTTTGTTATTTTGAATTAGGTGTCAGGAAACGGTGTCAAATGTTCATTTTAATACATTTGGCGTCTTTAAATGTCTTGTCATGTCAATGTCTATATATAATATATAATACTCTAAACTATTGTGTACAACAAAGAAAACACATGGAGTAAGTCATATTTTGACATTTTAAGAATTGTGACCAAGACAGGTAGGACAATATATGGTTTAACACTAAATTTATCAGTGCTTAAATTGTTTCTAAATTACCATTAATATGTCTTTGGCAAACTGTCCAATCTGTGCTACATTTTCAAGGCCAATAATGTCATGATAGAAATAATTAGGGCTGCCACAAATAATTATCTTCATTACTGAGTGAACTGTTGATTAATTTCTTGATATACTGATTTGTCATTTTGGATTAGGTGTCAGGAAACAGTGTAAAATGCTCATTTTAAGACATTTGGCATCTTTAAATGTCTTGTATTGTCCAACCAACAGTCTAAAATCCAAAAATATTCAGTTTACAATAAAGAAAACCCATGGAGCCAGTAGTTTTTTTGTTGTTGACATTTTTGTGTCTAAAACAGTTATTTGCTCATCACAGTAGTTGATAAATTTGCCATTAGCCGACAAATCAACTCAACTAACCTTTCCAGTTTTAAACAGAACTGCTAGAATTTGGCGATCTAAAAATTGTGACCAAGGTATGTCGGGACACTTTATGGTTAAAAAATGTGCACTAATTATTTCTAAATTGCCATGTTTTGTAACTATGTCATGTAACTGTTTCTAAATTACCTGAAAACTGTCTTTGGCAAACTGCCAAACCAATCTGTACTTCATTTTTTAGGCCAGTAGTGTGATAATAGAAACAATGAGGGCTGCGCCAAATAATTATCTTCATTATAGAGTGGTCTACTGAATTTTAAACCAAAATCACAAAATGTTCATAAAAATAAAAGGCAAATAAACCGATAAAGAAAGCAACTAGAAAGTTAGTTGCGCTGCTAATACAAACACAGTACATAAATAGTGGAACAACGGAGGTCAGTAGATCAAAAGAGCTCATTTTTGCCTTCAGGCCTCATAAGATCCAGTTTTTCGCTGTAGCAGAACTACCTCCATTTCACTGTAACTGGTTTGCAGATAACTCATCAAAAAACAGGCAGTTTGGAGCGTGTGATCAGTGTTGACATTTAAAACTTTTCCACAGTTCATGCACAGCGCTTTTATTTTTTAAAGAATGCAGTATGATCTTCCTGGATTAACATGAGCTTTTTAATTAGCTTGACAGGGTTGTCTCTGAGTGTGGACGTGCAGCACAGTGTGTTTCTTCCAGTGCCATGAAAGGTCTGCAGTTTGTCTCCTTTTGTGGTACTTTACTATTAATATGACTGACAATAGCATCATAATCACAAGCATCATATTAATATACAAATGCAAAATGGAAAACACTGATTAGTAGTTTGGAAAAGAGACTTTAATATCATTCTGTATGCATTTCATTTGCATAAAACGTTAACACTGACATTGAAATATGTATGTAAATCTAATACAGATTGCTCTTGAAGTTGCATATGGTGTCATAAGGCCTTGTGTAGCCTGCAGATAATGCTGTGAGAACGCAGCACATGCTTCCTGTGCTGCCCTGTAGGTGAGACAGGCCTCACACTCGGGCCTTTTGATAGTTCCTTGAATCAAACCATAGCAACAGTACAACACTGCCACGCAAGATCAGGTTTCCAAGAAGCCCCCTGACAGCATGTTGCATTCAGCTTGATGAATTCTCCTCGCTGGCTCTGGGCCCAATTTCTCCCGAGCAGCAACACAACACGCCCCCCTGCTGCTGTTAATGTGTATTCACTGGGGGCTCATCAGTTGCTGAACTTGACATGATAGGCCTGCAGATTATACTGACGTACTGGTAGTGATGCATTATTTACAGAAAGGGATCAAAAGTGTTTGATTTGTGTCTATTCTGGAGAAAAAGTGGGTTGACTTTTGAGGTTTAATCTGCAGATTAATGGTATTAAAGTACATTAAGGTTTATCAGGTGTGAGCATAAATGCTGAAAAAAGTAGCTGATGTTAGTTAGCACGGACAGCGGGACCTTTTGAGGTCATTCAAACCGTACTTGATGTCAATTTGCTTATCTTAACACCAGCATGATTAATAGGTCATCCATTATATTATCTCTGTAGCAAGAAAGATAAGCCTGCCAGCGAGAGCAGCATGCAGGAGAGCTGCAGAAACACCAGACGTTTTCATAAATAAGGGGATTTTTGCTGATTGGTTTGGCTGCTGCTCAGTATCATGATGATATTTGACATGCATTTGCACTACTTCCTCTACTTCCTCTACTATGATATTTGACATTGCATGCATATTTGGCAAGCTAAATAAATAGTGAAAGCAGTTATTCACATTAAATTGCATTGATTATTGTGAAAATACATCCTTATAGCTCTTAGGACACTTTGACAAGCAGATAAATGGAAGTTTTTAGACTTGGGACTGAAAAAAATGATGATAATATGCTACTCATATGGCTAATAAGTGTTTTTCTGTTCCTCCAAGCAGACCAAGCTTTTGTTACACTGGCCACAAATGACAGCTATGCAAAGGGAGCCATGGTTCTCGGCCAGTCGTTACGAAACCACAATACAACCAGGAAGCTGGTTGCGCTTGTAGGACCTCATGTTGCAGAACCTTGCAGGTGACACACACACTGCCAAACTTTTTGGTGATTATTCAAACACAAGGGATTTTACACACTGACTTAAATTGTACTTTCCATGTTGTAGAGATGCATTACGGTCCGTTTTCGACGAGGTGCGAGTGGTAGATGTGATGGATTCAGGTGACGTGGCTCATCTGGCCCTGATGAAGCGTCCGGATTTGGGGGTAACCTTCACCAAACTGCACTGCTGGAGGCTCACACAGTACAGCAAGTGTGTGTTCATGGACGCAGACACGCTGGTGAGAAACAAACTGTGAATGCATATGTTGTATATCAAATTTCTTCTTTTTTTTCATTTTTGCAGAGTTCAAATAGATGGTATAGACTTAGCTTAACACTTAAACCGCATGTTTAAAGCAAATTTTTGCCCCAAGCTTCTGCATTTTTCAGAAATTATTCTAAATATATCTGAGCATCTAAGTAATGTTCTTTGTGTGTGTGTTCAGGTGCTGTCCAACATAGACGAGCTCTTTGAGAGGGAGGAGCTTTCTGCAGCTCCAGATCCTGGCTGGCCAGACTGTTTCAACTCTGGGGTGTTCGTTTTCAGGCCGTCCAATGAGACGCACGAGAAGCTGCTCACATTCTGTGGTGAAAATGGCAGCTTTGATGGTGAGTTTTATCTGATTTATTTACTTTTATATGTCTTTTTATGGTCTTAAGAAGCTCAGCAGAACAGAATCTGAAGAAACTAGAGGAAATGAACCTGAATAGGCACACCAATACGCACTTTTTTTTTTAGCTTTAAGAAGACAGATGATACCTTTTCTTGAGGGACTTTTTTCTCACATTGAGATCTGGTTTGCTGCTCACTTGCGTCAAATCAGTTGTTAGATATATGAAAATGGGAATTTTGGCAACTTGTGTGCAGCCAATACGGCAAGCAGGCAGCAACAACCATGATAGTGTTTAAATCTATATTAATGTGCTTCTTCTTGTCCTGGTGTCGTAACATTCTCACAGTGGCAATGCTAACATACTGATGTTTAGCAGGTAAATAAAATTAAATTTGCTCTGCATACTGACATTTTTTAGCATGCTAATCAACAAATGCTAGCATGCTAAGGGTGATGGGAATGTTAGGTTGTTGTTTGGTTTGCAGGTATTTGCTCATAAACCAAAAGTATTGACAAAACTTAAAATTTGATTCCTGCACACTCGTCAACTCTGCACTGATTTATTGAAGATTTGATATTTGGGCCACAAGTTTCAGTTATAAAGTGGCACAGTGCTTAAATACAGCCCATAATACTGCTCTTAATTGTATGATAGAGCACAACTGTGTTGGAGGTACAGTCATGAACAAAAGTTTACATACACTTCAATGTTTACATCACACAAAATTAAGAGTTATAGAAATTGGAAACTGTTATTGGAAACTGAAGACTGCGATGACATGCATGGACTTCACAAGTGTATGTACTTGTAACTTTATGTCCCACACACTCAAGAGTTCCCCGATGCAGACGTCATCTCCAGTCTTCTTGAAAACTCCCCCTCAAATCAGCAGCAAAAGAGGTGTGCATATATATTTCCAAAAAGGCCATTGCAGAGATGATATATTTGTGCAGGAGTGGCCTTTTTATTTATTTATTTATTTATTTTTAAAATAAGTTAGTTGTCTGGAGAATTTGATTCCCTGCACCACAAAGGAGACCTAACAAGTGGTGTGTGTTGCCTTCTATTGATTCAAACTAACCTTTTGACCTGACAGTGGCTCATGAATGTCTGTACAGCTGCTGTTATATTTCAGTCTGAACCAAAGGGATTGACTGGCATTGCTGTCCTTGGAGCTCCTATGCCTGTAATATTGGTATGTTAAGTGAAAGGTTTTGAGTGTTTTTGAAGCCAGCGTTTTGTGAGCAGGAGAAGAAGCCCTTGCTGTGCTGGCATAAATACTTTTTTTGGTGGTTGACAAGGAGAAGTAAAGCTTATCTTGCCTCACTGAAGTTACAGGAACCACTTGACTTGTTGCAGAATATATGACTTTTGTTTAAAAAAGCACTGGTTGTGACTGGACGGCACCAAAACTGCAAGTGTGACCACAATTAATGTAGCTGAGTGAGGAGCTAAATTAAAGAAATGCTCCTCCAGCTGGGCCTACGTTTGTCCTCACAGCCACCAGCTCACCTCTGATCTTTTACTGGACTTCACAATGTGTCGCTACAGTTTTCGTCGCCCACGGAACGCAACATCTTCTCGCTGCCTTGTCAACACTCCTTCTATTTTTACATGTCAGAAAGGACACAGACTGTGAGAATGTACAGAATGTGTTTGGGGCAGTTCATGTAATTACTGTCTTGGGTCTGACCGGATTACAGCACCGACAGGAGAGGTTGGATGAGGTGAATATTCCTGGAATTAAACCAATCCTCTTAAGGAACCTGCAAAAATAAATAATAATAATAATTTAACCTTTCTTGTTCCCCTTGGGGAAATTCCTTCTCTGCATTTGACCCATCCTATTCAAAGTTAACCTTAACTATACATACTAGGAGCAGTGGGCTGCCGCGGTGCAGCACCCGGAGAGCAGTCAGGGGTTAAGGGCCTTGGTCAAGGGCCCACAGTGGTGGTGACTGGGACAAGCGGTTGCTCTCACTTTCCCACCTCAACCTCTTGTCAGTCCGGTGGTTCAAAGCGGCGACCCACCGGTTACAAGTTCGCTTCACAAACCACTAGGCCACCACTGCCCAAATGTGATAATTATCTTTTTTATGTCATCGACTCCCCTTCAGTCATCAATCTCATTTGTCTGTTACTGTCCTGTCCGAACCTGCAAGATAACATCTGAAATTATTAAATTAAAAGTGCGTTTATGTGTGTTTCTGTCTGCAGGTGGAGATCAGGGGGTTCTCAACAGTTTCTTCAACACCTGGGCCACAGCAGATATTTCCAAACACCTGCCCTTCATCTACAACCTCAGCAGTATTGCCATCTACTCCTACCTGCCAGCTTTCAAACAGTCAGTACACACACTTGCGTATTTATGTTTTTGTCACTTCAGAAGACTTTACATTGGGTGCTTTTCATTGTGCTAACATGTGTACTTGCTTCCCTCACTCACATATCCTCTTTAGCTCCTCCCAGTGAGAATGTAAGAGGTAGGAAGTGTCCCCAAAAGCCTCCTCGTCTCCTTGAGGCGTGTTTTAAGAGATTAAAAGGTCTTCATACTGGTGCAGGAGGAATGATTTCCTTATTTCAGATGACTTTCTCCTCTCCTTCCAATATCTGTGTGTGACCAAATTCACTTCACTACAGGAGACCACAACAACCACTTCTTCGCTAACTACCCGCCACACTGAAAATTTAAAGTTTTGCAGAGGATTTGGATCGTGCAGTGGGACAGCCCTGCTAGTTTTTTTCGGTTGATTCTCCATTTTATTAACAGTGCTTGCCTACCTGTGTGCAAATGTTCCATCAAAACAGTCCCAGCCATCACTACTAGGAACACACAGAGTACGTCAGGGGCTGGGGGTGGGGTTATCTTGACCAACAATCAACGGTGGAAAGGGACACACTAGCGGCAATTTCTGTCCTTTTTTTGCCAGGACGTCCCTGTTCCGATCGCAGATGTATTGGAATGAATCCTGGGACACACAGACGTTTTGCACAAAGTGTTGCACGCTGAAATCCAGTACAATTATGTCCCACCAGTAGCACGATCGCGGATGTGCCCGGGCAACAGGCTACCTCCGCCTGATCTATTCAATTCAATTAAATTTTATTTATATAGCGCATATTTACAACATATGTCATCTCATAGCGCTTAACATAGTAAGATGTTTATCTTTATAAAGATAAAGATCGATATTATCATCAACTTATTGTGTGTGTTTAACTGCTATGTAATTGATACAAGCCTAGTCGTTTTACGGTGATGCAATGGCATGGCTCCAACCTGGCTCCTTGCCAATGGAAAAGCAAACAGGTTCTTAGGAGGAACGAGATTTGAACTAACTAAGCACCAGCACCGAACTAGCTAACTGGTTCTTCTTGGTGGAAAAAGGGTATGAGACTACATGCGTAAACCTAACTTATCTTAAACTACATTTCTCCCTTAAATCCCATGATTTATGTTATGGGGGTTAACTATTAGTCTCCAATGAAGTTGAGAGACTGTGTAAACAGGTATATGTTCCCACAGCAGGAGTAATACATGTTCATATCAAACACATATCAAGCTAAAATTTTGCAAATATCTTGATAAATATCCATATATTAAGCTAAAGAACTGTTCAGAAAAATCAGAGAAGGTCAAGAAAAAATTGTTCAAAAGATTTGATGATTTGAGATGAAATGACCCATAATCATTGCATCCAGGCTTTTTTCATGTTGTTTCTGTTGCTTTCCTTGTGAAACCTTTAGTGTTTGTTTGTTAGGAGGCATAAAGCAAATCCAAGGTCAGTTCAAAGGTTGTGTGTTTGTGTGTCTGTGGCTGGGTGGGTGTTGAATTACAAGAAGCTGCTGAAACTTGGAGTAAACAGAGCACACACTCTCCAACAACCTGCCTCAAATAAGAAGAACCACTGCAGCTACATTTGTTTTATTTGAATCTGTTTTGTACGTGCCCGTTTGAGGAGTTTGGTTCAGCAAGAATTAAAACGATTCCAGATTCCAGATTTACATCATGAAGAGCATTGTTGGACTTGTAAAGAAATCCATGTAGGCAGAGTATCACCCCTCAGGTTAGCCAAACATATTTGGAAGAGAACAGACGCTGACTAAAATTAGTATCCAAACTGTCAGTAGTAAACATCAATCACGGTGTACAGACTAACTCCTCAGGTGAACTTTGACTTGGCATCCTTCTGCTACTTGTGTGCACACAGTTTGCCTGTGCAATAGTGGATGATAAATGATGGCAGCATCTTGTTTCATGAATGACTTGATGACTTGAAAATTGCAGATACATTTGTGAGCACTGACTTGGGATCTGTAACATTGCTGGCTTCATCAATCCATTGAAGTGACAGCGGCCTGTCTTTCAGACTTAAGACACTTTTCCATTAATGTTCCTCACGGCTTCATTCAAGAGAGAGCCACTGTACACAAGTTCTAATTTTCATTTCTGTGAGATTAGACCAATACACCAAGTGATATACACCGATCAGCCACAACATTATGACCACTGACAGGTGAAGTGAATAACATTGATCATATTGGTACTATGTGGAGTTCTATTGGAAAACCTTGGATATTGACATCCGTGTTGATGAGACTTAGACAACCCAAATAAACATTGTCCCATAACAAGCACACTCCCCCATGCAAATGACAATCCCAAAAGTCACTGGCCTACCCCCGCAGGAAAATGCACCCCACCACATGGCAGAAACATCAAACAATCAGGAACATCTTGAGGAACATGACAATGGCCCAAGATGTTGATTTGACCTCCAAACTTCCTAGACCCCATTCTGATCAAGTATCAAGTATCAAGATCAATGCAGTGGAACAAGTTAGATTGACAGAGGCCCCACTGCACAGGCTCAGCCACCTAGCTCTGAGCTAGTAAGATTACTGGGACGGCTTTTACAGAAAAGTGACCAAGGTGCGCATTCAGACACAAAGCCGGTACATTAAGTTGCTGTCAGACTAATAGAACAAAGTGTATGTCTGACAGGGATTTTAGAAATTAACACAGGAGGAAATAATCTCATGCTGCAATTTGTGGCTT
>OMNN01101357.1:20480-34122 GCA_900302755.1 Chromis chromis
TATTTAACGGATGCTTGCCGCTTTTTCTCACCGTCTTTACAAATTTTGAATGTCACAGTATTTTTTACAGATTTTGTTTTTACACTGCGTTTTCTAGGTTGTTCCACCACTAACCTCCACCTCATCTCAATTAGTCAGATGAGATGGTTTGTAAATTTAGAAGGTATGTGATAGACAGTATTTACAGTGGTTCAGGGTTGGGAGTTTTTCCTGTAGATCACTTTTTGCTTCAATCTGATTATTTTGTTAAAAAAAAAAACCTCACCTTCTGAAAGATACTGTATTTATAGGTAAATACAACATGCACAAATATATAATCAGTGGTCTACATTTCTTTAATTCAGGGTTGATGAACACTCCAACATCTTCACACCTGTTCCATTTTCCTGGTACAAAAGGTGAGTATCTCTATCCAGTCTTCAACCCAGGGAGCTGACTTGTAACAAAATCAAGACAAACAGCTGAACAAAAATGAAAGCTTTCCACATCCTGCAACTGAATCAGTATTAAAGTGTAACTCGTTAAATAAAAGCAGAAGTAAAAAAAAGAAATGCGGGACATGAAAACCAAAATTTAAAGTGTACAAAAATTCTGTGCAACTCTTCTCCAATAAAGAAACACTGAAACAGTTCCAATAGAACTCCATTTCCAGGTTGTTTCCATGTTGATGCATCAGTTAAAGTCCATTACAGCTCCATCAGAGCTCGGATGTCATCAATACGAGATGTTTTTCTGTCAGCGTTTGTGGAGCCGAACGCCTTCTCCACCAGGTCCTGCTTCTTCTTCTGGATCTTTACCATGTTCTCCTCCACCGAATCCTTGACAATAAACTGTAACAACAGACACAAATACATAAAAGTGACAAAATACAGTTTTTAAGCCCTCATAGAGTCAAATAGACAACTTTCCTTAAAGATCATAACACTGCAGTAGAAATACATCGGGATGTTTCTGACCTTGGTGACAACAACTTTCTTCTTCTGGCCCAAACGGTGGCACCGGTCAATACACTGCTCTTCAGTAGCTGGGTTCCAGGCCTAAAGAACACACAGTTCATTGCAATGGAACATATAGAGCAAAATTTATTCCTAATAACCTTTTCTGAGTAAACATCTCTCTGTCTCTTCAAGGTAATGAACCATGCAGATCTTTGTTATCAATTTAGGTGTTAGGTGATGTCCCAAACAACAGTCACACATCAGTCGCGTATGCCATTGGTGCTGCTTTCCATCTTAATCCTGTTTGATGATGTTCTTTATTGTTTAAAAACAATGCACAACCTGATAAGTAAAAATAAGCTAAGGCTCTACTTGTGAATGGCTCCTACCAGATTATGTACTTACAGGGTCCATGAGGAAAACATGAGAAGCGGCGGTCAAGTTGAGCCCCACTCCTCCAGCTTTGAGAGACAGAAGCATGATAACAGGGCTGTCGGCCGCGGACCTCTGAAACTCCTGGATGACTTGGGTCCTCTTTTTTTGGTTCATGGTGCCATCCAGACGCACAAAACTGAAACCGTGCTCTCTAGAGAACAGCAATGAAGTAAAATAAATGAAAAATAGTTCGTAAATTACACAGTATGTTTTTAAATTCAGTATATGTTATCCTGTAGTAGATAATACACACAAATACGTGGACCAGAAAAAACAGAAAGGGGTGTAAGAAGTTACTGGTATGAGGCACGTGAAATGCTTTAAATGGAGAAAAATGCAGAAGATGGTGAAAAAGAAGAATGAATGGTTTTATAAAACAGTGTTCATACCGAAACAAAACAAACATAAGCAAAGACAAATCTCCAATCTTTACTGTGCGAGCGTTACCTGAGTGGAGTCTCCAGGATGGTGAGGAATCGAGTGAACTGAGAGACGATCAAAAACTTAATGCTGCTGTCTTCACATCGCAGCCTGAGCAGGTTTCCCATCAGCGCCTGCACCTGAAGAGACAAAAAAAAAGACTTCACAGGAGGAAAAGCACAGCTCTCACATGGTAGTATACAACTCTGTTTTCCTTTACTGCTAAAAATGGCATTTTCTGTGATTTCTGGGTAAAGAATTAGGCCAAGAGGTATGGAAACATCCAGGATTAGAAGTGCTAATAGATGGTTAAGATGGAACTTAAGCACTTATTACTAGCATTTTGATCAATCTTACTGATGTTATCTCGACAAGGTAAGATAATTCACTATATTAATTAAATGTAATACTCACTACAGATGGTAAACAACAATTTTGTTAAATATGCTGTGATACAGAATGCAACAAGGTTTGCAAGGAAGAAAACTAAAATGGTTTCTAGGTAACATGATGTGAAACAGTCCAATTTGAACAAGGTTTAAAGACATTGTGCTCTGCATTTTTATAGAGGTCTATAGAAAACTTTTACTATTTTTATCCCACAGTTAATTTTGCATCGAGTACCTTTGAACTCGTCCTCCACCTCTCAGGGTTTGTACTGTTTTCTTCTTCCAGTTCCTCCTGTGGAAACTCCACCAGTTCACTGGTCTTGATCTCACTTCGACAAAGAGGACAGCGAGCCTTTTCCTATGCAAACACACACACAGAGCACAGGGAAAAGATAAAAATATGAATAATTAGCAGCTTAATATTAGTTAAATTACAAACCCCTACTGCCTGCTGAGGGCAGCATGCGTACCTGCTCAGTGCTGATGACTTGGGCGATGCAGGGCCGGCAGTAAACGTGGGCACAGTGCGTAATGACGGGAAGCTGGACCGAGTCGAGACACACCGAACACTCCTCGTCTGAGCCGCTGGCCAACACCAACCGCAACTTTTCTATCAGACGCTCCCGCAGTTCTGCTGGTGTTGCAGCATCACCTACAGCAGAGGAAGCACAAAAGGAAGGAAAGAAATCAAGAGAGAGGGCAGAACAGTCAGGAGCTTGAAGAGCAAATCTATTTACTGTACAGTATAATGATTATTAATCTGCAAAACAGTGTTACAGGAATGAACTCTAAAAGCCAGTTTTTCTTAAAGAGGACATTTTTGACTGAAGATTTATGGTGGTAAAAAAAAGGACATTATTGGACAAAAAATGAAGCAGGTAGGTGCACAGAAAAAAAGCAGATGACACTAAAATTACATTATATTACAACATAATCCATGCCAGAGTGCTAAGGCTAATTATAGGCAGCATACTAAACCAGAAATGCACTACATATCAAATAAAGACATAATCCTTATTACTTGGTATGGTTGCATATCAGTGCATTCAGTCATTGACAGTGGCATCAGGTTTTACCTAAATCTGATGATATCTTTGCCAGCAGATCCGGGTGGCAGCAGTGCTGTCGGAGCCTCATCAGGATGGCAAGCACATCGGCGTAATTCCTCAAGACTGTCCCTTCAGTTACATATCTACAAAAATGCACACACATACACACAATTATACAAAATAGTGTAATATTGTTGATATAACATTTAAAATGCACGCATTACCAACTATAAAATCTTCGCAAGTTGCCAGCTTACAAAGTCACTATCCACAAACATGCTTGTTCATGCACAGTCAACACACACCTCTTGATGATGTTCCTTCCTTCCTTACGTGCCTGTTCATACTCCTCCCTCTCTGATTGGCTGAGCTCCACCTGCTCCACGTACACCTTCTTGTCAGGCAGTGACACCACAGGACGTCCGTTCACCTCACTGTTCTTGGTACGTCGCAGGGTGATGCACTTCACCAGCGTCTGAAGGTTTCTGCACACAGTATCAAGTGATTGATTATTTATAGTAAAATACGACAAATTCCTCCACAGAATTACAAACTTTCATCAAACTTTCTTTCAAGTTGCTTCACAGAGAGTTAATTATAGTTTATTAGCACAGCTACTTACACTTTAACACTGAAAACAGGTCTGAAATAATCAACTGAGAAATTTGCCTGAACTGTCAACTGTACAAGATATTACACCCTTGACTGTTAAACCTTTTATTCAGACAAGAAAACACGTCTAGACTTTCAATATATGGGAAAAATAGGGAGAAGCATAAGGTAGAAAAATGCAAT
Organism: Chromis chromis; assembly: GCA_900302755.1. Lineage (NCBI taxonomy): Eukaryota > Metazoa > Chordata > Actinopteri > Pomacentridae > Chromis > Chromis chromis. The sequence goes on from OMNN01101357.1 coordinate 24,507, forward strand.
AGATGCCTTTTAGTGAGTAGAAACTGTAAAAAAAAATGATATTACAGTTTGGAGAAGCAAAAAAACCCATTAAGGTAAATAAAAACTAAACATAAAGGATACCTATGGAATAAGACTGCACCTCAGCAACAGCTTCACTGTCCACTTACAGTAAATTGCTCCCTCTGCAGTGTTACTGCTACATTGCAGCAGTATAATTTTTACTATCATTTTATTATGGCTGCATTGCAGTTAATGTATCTCTGAGCACTCACTGCACGCCGGACCGGTCTCCTTGTGTGACTGGTCTCTGGATCACTCTGTTCCACCACTCTCGAACATCGAAGGGCTTCAGACGCAGGAAGGCCAGCAGCATCCACATATCCTTCACACTGTTCTGGATAGGAGTACCTAAAAGGCACAAACACACGCAAACTCAAATTCAATGACTGCATCTACGTGTACCTGATTATGTCCCGAAAATAGTGAATAAAAAAATGGGTATTTGCAATGGTTAATAGTGAAGTTAATATTACGATGTTGTCACAGCATCAGGTTTATTATGGTGTTTACTGAAGTATTAAAAGTTACAGTAGCTACGACCGGCCAAATCAACATGTAAGATCTTGTGTTTTCAAAAACATTAACTTGTAAACATTTATTTAGTCACAATATTTTGGATGTTTTTTTGAAGAGATTTATCCTATGGGGACTGACAATTCTGGATTCTGATTGATCTGAAGGTGTGGATATACATTTAGTAAGTGGACAGTAACTAAACAACTGTAAAACAGGGGATGTGTTTATCTGCTCTTCTAAATGAATGAAGGTAGAGCCTCAGCTAAAGAGCTTGGAGCTAAAAATGATTAATGTCACCAAACAACAATCGAATGTAATTTCAAAAGTTGGCAGATTTAATTTTATTGTGTAGCTGAATGCATTGATATTCTTTGTTTTTGAGGCTGAAGGCAATCTGTAAAATGTTCCTTTACTGGTTTTAAAAGTTTTAAAACTTGTTGAGCCTTGGAAACCTTTTTCCATTTAGCTAGATGTTGCTTAAACATTATGGCGGCGCCCGTGCCGGCTGCGGCTGCTTTGGCTCACGATTAAGACTGCTGACACAATAATAACCTCTCATCTACAGACTGGACTGTAACATGGAAGCATGTTTATATATGTTGGACTATGTGCTAACGTGCAAGAATACCTGAAAGAATCCAGCGCCTCTGAGCTTTCAGGTCGAGCACGGCTTTACTCATCTGTGCGTTTGGGTTTCTTATGACGTGTCCTTCATCCAGCACGACCCTCAGCCAGTTGATCCCATGTAGGGGACTTTTATTCTGAAAGGGAAACATTACAGCACATTATACTACAGAAGAAGCAACTTATGGCTGCATATGAACTGTACATCTCTAAACTAAAAGTTACAGTTTAGCGTCAGGACACTCACTCATTTGCAACTGGATGATTGGACTTATCAAAATAAATCAATGTACACAGAGCAGTACCACTTTGTCACCTTGCAGCCACTGATATACATGCAACCTTCAGCACTCACCCCGAAGTCAGAAGAAAGGACGTTGTATGTTGTGATCACCACATCCTGAGAGGACAGAAACTTCTTGCTCCTGTTGCGTTCTGAACCATAGTACAGATACACGTTTAGCTTCACGTTGGAATGCACATGCTGCTCAAACTGGTCCTGCACACAAATACACAAGACAGGAGAAGAACATATGACACATGCTGACTTCGAGGATAGATATAGTTAACAAAAACTAAAATATAGCTTGTTTTACTACAGCACATACTTCACTTAAGCACAGTGAGGCTCTGTTCTGTACTTTAACCACCAGGAAACTGTTCATAAATAAATGTGTTGTGCGAGTCTGTGTTCCTACCAGCCAGTTGCTGAGCACAGAGAGTGGACAGATGATGAGAGTTGTTCTAGCTGATAAGTCATCCGTGTTTTCAGTGACGGAGGATTCCACACCTGCACGTATCAAAGGTGCATATATAGTCAAGCCCAAAATGATTCATACCCCTGGTAAATTTTGACTTAATGTTAATTTTATTCAACCAGCAAGTTTTTTCTTGATTGGAAATGACACAGGTGTCTCCCAGAAGATAATAAGACGATGTACAAGAGGCATCATTGTGGAAAAAATATTTCTCAGCTTTTATTTACATTTGAACAAAAAGTGGCATGGCAAATTTACCAGGGGTATGAATAATTTCGGGCATAGTTCAACTTGTCTTTCGCTAAAAACAAGTAACACCAGTTAAAAATACACCGTTAGACTCACGCTGTTTGACATTGGCAGTTTTCTTCTTCTTTGAGGTTGTATCTGATGTTGAGCCACTCAGCGCTGCAGCAAAGTCCAGATCCTCAAACAATACTGAAGCCTCTGCACACATACAGATAAATGATTTAGCTCATTGGGAATTACAACTGTACATAAGCCAAATAACAACACTATTGATTAACTGATTCCTGTCAAGTTATGTCACCTAATGCCTTAATCATGCTCATATCTTCACATATTTATATTGCAGTGCATAAATTCAAAGATGACTGGGCTTGTACCTTTGCTAGGCTTTCGCTTCGTGGGTTTCTTTCCTTTGCTGGTACCTGTAAATAAGGAAGTCAAGCAAAAAGGTTTGATAAAAACACACACAAAAGTATGAATAGACATTTAAAAGATACAGAGTGATTTGTTCTTACTTTTCTCTGGCTCATCTGCTATCTCCACTACATCTGGTGTTACCTCCACCTGGGTACTGACCCACATAGGTACATGTCAGGTTACGTCAGAAGAAACATACAGTATGCATGTGAATAAACTGGGTCTTTGAGGTAAAAGACAAAGAGCAAAGCGAGCAAAATTAAATCTACACTTACCCCTCTGAGCACAGAGAGCCACCGGCAGTTTCAACCATTCCTGCTTTGCTGCTCCCTAAAACAAAGACACCACATCACCTCTTATGTTAATACTGTTCTTACATGTTTTTCATGCTAAGAAGTGTGAGTGTAAGGCAGAAAAATAAAAACCAACAAATCTGCAGCATCAAATTTATTGAAAGTACCTTCCAGTTTGGAGGACATCTGTGCTTTAGCTTTCATCGGTGAAAACTGCTTCTCCTGCATACATGTAAACAAACATTCTGTAATAGTTGAACACAAGACATATTGATTGAAAAGAATATTCCACAGTTACTTACACATTTCTCCACAGGCAGTGGCTTTCCATTGTGAAAGTTGGTGAGGATCAGAGAGATTGTTGTCAGAGTTTTACCCTGAAAAAACAGAAAGAGGCGTTAATATATGCAGATATTCTGCTCAGATAGCAGCTGTGTAATGCCCGATTTTGGTGTTAATGAAGTAAATAGCAGCTCTGACCATTCATTTAGATGACTTTCAGCCATACACACAAGTCTTACACATTGTTTTCTACTGTAAAAACGATCAGCCACAACATTAAAACCACTGACAGGCGAAGTAAAGAACACTGGCTATCTCATTACAATGGTACCTATTGAGGGTTAAGATATATTTGGCAGCAAGAAAACAGTGTTTTCTGGCAGCTGACGTGTTGAAAGCAGGAAAAATGGGCAGCTTAAGGATAAGAGAGAGTTTGACAAATTCTGATGACTAGACAACCGGGTCAGAGCATCTCCAAAACAGCAGGTAGTAACAGCAGTTATTACCTCCGCCAAGCGCGAAGCGGAGGTTATGCTTTTGCCGGCATTTATCTGTTTGTCCGTTTGTTTGTTTGTTTGTCAGCAAGATAACTTGAAAAGTTATTAACGGATTTTGATGAAATTTTCAGGAAATGTTGATAATGGGCCAAGGAACAGGTGATTAAATTTTGGTGCCCTCCCTCCCCCCTTCCCCCGAAGTATATTCGTCATTAATTGGACCCCAACATCCATCGCAGCGGCCCAATTTTTAGATGTTAGCGCCTCGCAGATATTTTTTTACCCCAGCCTCCCAAGAGGCCTCCTGCCCCACCTCCCAAGAGACTCCACCTTCATTGGCCTCCTGCATGGCCTCCTGTTGGGATTCCTGCACCACCTCCCAAGAGACTCCACCTTCATTGGTCTCCTGCATGGTCTCCCAAGGGACTCCGCCTTTGCTGCTTCCTCCACTATCAGCCCCTTGAAGTGTTCCATCCCCGTTGCTGGCAACTGGAGGGTTAGGATTAGGCTAACCCTAACCCTAGGCTAACCCTAACTCAGACTCTGATCAAGCCATCTGGTTTTCCTGCCTGCCCCTTCCTTCATCTGCCAGTTAAGTTCTTCCTCACCTTTTTGTACTATGTTTTGGTCTGCTGTAGCTCTGTTACCTAGCTCTGCCAATAACTACTAAACCACTTTGAATGGTAATAAGATAAAATATGACTGTTTGACTTAGAAATAATGCAGTTATTGACAAGTGATAGACATTTGTCATGCACATGTGTGAGTTTACATGTATGTGCTAGTGAAGTATTTAACTTTGGCCTGAACAGCTTCTCACAGCAACTACATGGCATCTACATGTACAGTTATTGCTCAGGCTTTATGCATGTTTAATTTAGTCTTCCATGGAGGTGTTGTGATGGTGCTGAATTTTTCCTGTGTATGAAAGAGAATGTATTAATACATGACACAATGTCACACACACATTATGAAGCGTGTGAAGTAGTATCAGTTTATCATTTGTTCCTCTTTGACTGCGGCAAAGTAAACTCCCCTTCCCCCTCTCTGACCACATATATGTGACAACATCACTTGCTCAGTGCACAACATTACCAGCAACCCTGCAGCATGGAGCAGCTCAACTTCACTGTGGGGGCATCTAGCAAATCCTTATCCTCTCCTGGACATCCATCTCATCTGGTCTCTGCTGTGCTGCTGTCCATCTGCTTCCTGCTGGGAGTTCCTGGAAACATCGCTGTGGTTCTTCTCAGACCCAACTGGCAGCATCTGTCCAGCCAGAGCCAGAGTCTGATGCTGAATCTGGCTTTATCAGACCTGTTCTGTCTGCTCACCCTCCCACTGTGGATTTACACTTTGCTCAAAGGCTGGAACTTTGGCCTGGCAGCCTGCAAGCTGATGACGTACCTCCTGTACTGCAACGTTTATGGCAGCATGCTGACTGTGACGATGCTGAGCGTCCAACGATACCTGCTGGTTGTACACCTGAAGAAGTGCCTATATCTTGGAAGGAAGAGACTGCTGGTTCTGCTCTGGCTGGTGGCAGCGTTGCTGTCCATCCCTGCTTTAGTGGTTCAAAAGTTGACCACAGATCAGAACTGGACAAACTGCAATTCTCACTCCTCCTCTGACACCCACAGGATGGTCCTGCTGCTGACCGAAGTCCTGGGGGGATTCATTTCACTGTCTGTGGTGGCGTTTGCGTACATCAACCTCTGCAGAAAGGTGAACCAGACAGCATTTTTCAACAACCCCCAGACAAGCAGACTGGTTACCAGCATCATCGTGACCTTTTTTGTCCTGTGGCTGCCGTATCACATCGTGAATGTGCTGGGTGTCGCTGCCATTTCTCTCAAGAACGAAGGTTTGTTTAAGATTTGCACAGGCGCCTGGAAAATTGTTGGAGCTGTAACATTTGTGAACAGCTGCCTGAATCCACTCCTGTATGCATTTGCTTCTTACAGCATGCGCCAAAGAACCACAACAAATAATGCAGCCACTGTCACCACGCATGAAGAGCTACAACAATGATATCATCCAGGTCAAGTCTTTAGAACAGTCGGCTCCTCCATCTCTGCTTTGATTGATCTTTATATAGAATACAATGTAGATATGCTTAAAGATACTTGTGAAGTTTGAGCTTGATATATCAAATACTTTCCAGGATGAAATGTCAGCAGACTGTTGCACAATTTCAGTCTATGTTTGAACAGCAGTATCTCTGAAACTATTAGATAAGATAAAAGCCTGAAAGCCTTTGACTGCTATTTGTCATCATGTCATTGATTCACAATCTGTAATGGTGAACAAGTAGATGAAATAATCTCTGATTATGGGTGAGTTGAGAAGCCATTAAAGTCATGAAAAGTCCCATCTTTGAGCTCACAGTACCAAAAAACTCCTAATGCAGAAGTCAAACTGGTATGCTTCATAGTGGACTGTTTATCGTGTATTGTGTAAATATGTTGTGTACATATTGTGTATTCATGTGTCTGTACTTTCAAGGGGCAGCTCTCTATCTCGTTACATGTTATGTAATGACAATATAAGGCATCCTATTCTATTCTATTGTCGTGTGTGTGTCAGACCTTAATGCATTTCTTCAGTATCATGTTTAAATATATGAAGTCTCATAGCTGTAATGTGCAGCTGTCAAATAAATATATTCACTTACAGCATCAGCAGTTCATAATTTTCAGTAAAAGTGTTGCTTTTAACTGTAATATGGTTTTATTATTCTTTATGGCTCTCAGCTTTAACAACCTGCTTGTCTGAGTGAAGTAGGCGGCACACGATTGGTCACTTCCTTCTATCAAAGGAAGAAAATTCTATGTCAGCCTTGGAGATCACGTGTCTGAGAAACATGACAGCTGCTATGGGGTTCCACAGGGGAGCTGCCTTGGCCCACTACTGTTCTCACTATACATGCTGCCTCTTGGTTATATAATCGGAGAGCACAATGAATGTTTCCACAGTTACGAGGACGACACACAACTGTACATATCCGCAGAACCAAATGACAGTGCAGCTATAAACTCCATCACTAACTGTCTGCGGGCAATAAATAAATGGATGAGCAGTAACTTCCTAAAACTAAATGAAGACAAAACTGAAATCCTCCTAGTGCAAGCTGGGACTGCAAGCTGACTTGTTCTGGAACTAAATCAGTGAGCTTTATAGCAGCTAAGAGATGGATGTTGTTATCTTTAGGAGAGCCAGGCGAGGTTTTTCTACCTGTTTCCACTCTTTATGCTAAGCTAAGCTAACTGGCTGCTGTATGTAGTGTCACATTTACTGTACAGTCAGGAAAGCAATAACATTCTGCATATTTAAATCCAGACAATCAAATGAAAACAGAAACTATATTATTATTATTATCTGACATTGTGATTTGTCCTATTTTTTACCTCCGCCAAGCGCGAAGCGGAGATTATGTTTTTGCCGGCGTTTATCGGTTTGTCCGTTTGTTTGTCAGCAAGATAACTTGAAAAGTTATAAACGGATTTTGATGAAATTTTAATTTTGGTGTACAATACCTAAGCCTGTCCATGGCAGTGGACTCTTTCATCAGAATACGTCCTGCCACACAGAAAAGTGTTCAGGAACATGACAAAGATTGAGTCATGGCCTCCAAACTCCTAATGAAGACTGGCAAGTATGAATATCCTTATTTGTTTATCAACCATCTTTGAAGAAGAAAAACTCATCCCCTTAACTATATAAGTCCAAATGTGATGTTGGTAATCAGATGCTGTTTGGAGGCACTCTTCTGCCCCCTAGTGTTACTCCTTGTTACTGCTCCAAGACCCGCAGACAAATCCACATCCCACCTTCTGATCACAATTGCATTTACATATACTGTCCTCTCTCCACTTCTGTATAAAAAGTTGACACTGCAAATATTCTGGGCCGTCCTACCTTCACAGACACACTCTCTGTGTCTGTAAGCCCCATAAAACAACCATTACAGCAGATATTGGATTAGGACTATGAGTGAATTTCCAATCCATGGAAGCCCCACCTCTCTCGGTACCTACTACAACAACACACCTTCAGTGGTCTTTACAAATTCATGTCTTAATGGATCAGAGCTCAACGAGGACCTACGCAATCTTAGACAGGTGGTTTTAATGGTGTGGCTGTTCAGTTTAGTAATACTGATGTTAAGTCGCATCTTAAAGTACCAGTTTGTGTGAAACATGTGTATCTGTGCGTCACTCACCAACCCCATGTCGTCTGCCAGTATTCCTCCTCGAACCCTCTCTGGTATTTCTTTGGCAGAGAAACACGTGAGGCTGTTGTAGTACAGCTCGCCTCTCTTCTCCCAGAACGGTGGCAGAGCAGATTTGTTTTCTCGAGCACACATCCAGGACAGCGCCTGCTTCTGGTGAGGCAGCAGGGGGGTGCTCACAGCCTGCAAACAGAGACAACTGGATATTCACACTAAAGCTGCACTAAGATGTTGATTTGAAACAGTACAGAGGTTTGATGACACTGTATCACAGTGCTGCAATCAATCCTCTAAAGCAGGGGTGTCCAAACTACGGCCCGAGGGCCAAATGTGGCCCGCTATTCATTTTTAATTGGCCTGTATCAAAGACTAAAAATATAGGAAATTATGGCCCACACTTGTTTGCACACATAATATTTGTGCTTAACTGTATTGTATTTCTTAGTTATAACACTAGAGGGAGCATCTGTCTTGAACAAGGTAGCGTCTCCACAAAGCAAGCAATCAAAGAAAAAAATTGCTGAGGGTCACCAGAAATGGTGGAACCAGAGAGACGCAAGATCACAAGTGAGTGCAGATAATTTCAGACTTGGTGGAAAAATTAATATTTCTTCATTGAAACCAGTGGGAAGTGTGCCTGTTTGATTTGCAATGAAACTGTTGCAGTGATGAAAGAGTACAATGTACGACGACATTATGAAACGAAACATCAGGCCTCCACGTCCTACGATGAAGGTCTGATGCGGTGAAGAGAGAAGGTTAAGCAAATGATAGTTAGCTTCCTCAAATATGATTTACCTGCATTTGATTGATTTTACTAACATTTATGCACTAGAAGTGAGGCGGTAAACCTCACATCTAGTAAGTGGCCCAGTCCTTCGTATGTTTTTCTGTATGCTGGACACCCCTGCTCTAAAGTTTCCAAAAGTCAAATAGTTATTAGCTGCAAAGGGTGTAACCTGAAGAGCTACACAGTTAGGAACGGTCCATAACGAGAAACAAAATGACAGATAGATAAACAAATCAAAATCAAACCTCAGCTGCTTCTTTCTCCCCATCTTTACTCTCCATCAAACCTTCAAACAGGTTATCAAATGCATTCTTTAGCTGAAAGAGACAATAAAATTAGTCAAAAAAGGTAATAAATTAGCATAAATTAATTCAGCAGGCTTTAGCATAAGGTAAATTCCATAATTCTTAAGCCTTGGCTGTGAATAAATTTGATTATCTGTATAACCCCTCCCCTTTCTGCAGGAATGACTGCTATTGCAATTTAATTTTTTTAGGTGCAATATAATATTTCATTAAATTTTTTATTACCATGTGTGATGTTATTTATTACCTCAGTATAATTGCATCATTACTTTTTACTGTTCTATTCTAGCCTTATTTTTTCTTAGCTTGGCCTAGCTTATCTTCAAACTACCAATGCAACCTTCCTTATACAACATTCAGCCACACGCTGCATTCAGATATGGAATACTCTATGACTAGTGGGGCAGTGGTGGCCTAGTGGTTTGTGAAGCAAACTTATAACCGGTGGGTCGCCGGTTCGAACCTCGGACTGGCAAGAGGTTGAGGGGGGAAAGTGAGAGCAACCGCTTGTCCCAGTCACCACCACTGTGGGCCCTTGAGCAAGGCCCACAGTGGTGGTGACTGGGACAAGCGGTTGCTCTCACTTCCCCACCTCAACCTCTTGCCAGTGCA
>OMNN01101359.1:0-11384 GCA_900302755.1 Chromis chromis
GGATATGACGCTGATCACGTGCACTCAGTTTCTTTGGTCGACCATGGCTAGGCCTGTTCTGACTGGAACCTGTCCTGTTAAACTGCTGTATGGTCTTGGCCACCATGCTGCTGCTCAGTTTCAGGGTGCTGGCAATCTTCTTATAGCCTAAGCCATCTTTATGTAGAGCAACAATTCTTTTTTTCAGATCCTCAGAGAGTTCTTTTCCATGAGGTGCCATGTTAAACTTCCAGTGACCAGTATGAGAGAGTGTGAGAGTGATAACACCGTATTTAACATTTAACACACCTGCTCCCCATTCAGACCTGAGACCTTGTAACACTAATGAGTCACATGACACCGGGGAGGGAAAATGGCTAATTAGGCCCAATTTGGACATTTTCACTTAGGGGTGTATTCACTTTTGTTGCCAGCGGTTTAGACATTAATGGCTGTGTATTGATTTATTTTGAGGGGACAGTAAATTTACACTGTTACACACGCTGTAGAGTGACTACTTTACATTGTAGCAAAGTGTTATTTCTTCAGTGTTGTCCCATGAAAAGATATAATAAAATATTTGCAGAAATGTGAGGGGTATACTCACTTTTGTGACATACTGTATGTATATAGATTAGGGCTGTAGCTATCGATTATTTCAATAATCAAGTATTGTATCAGTTATTCTGGCGATTAATCGAGTAATCGGATTTTAAAAAATGTATTTAATTTAATTACTTTAGCTTAATTTCATAGTAATACATGACAGAGAATAATAAAAGCCAGTTAAATGAACAACCAATTCAATTCCTCTTAAAAATAAATAAATAAGGCATCAAAAGCGGAAGTGAGGCGCTGTGTGGATCTGGCAGAGAACTTGATGACAAGTTCTCTGCCAGATCCACCCCTCACTCATTACATACAGTTTTTAAAAGACCAAGATGGTGATGATCAAATACAAACTCAAAGCTTTAAAACGGTAGTACACAAAACAATGGGTGATGTCACAGTCACAACGTCCTTTTTTCATATTAAGTATATGGTACACAGTTTATCTGGTGCCATCTTGAACACAAATTTGATTTAATTTTTCACCCTAGTAGGGGTAAAAAACTTACAGATCAGAGCTGGTTTATATGGCCTTGCTGTGCTGCTGCTGTAAGATTTAATCCTACTTTTATTTATGTTGTCCTTATGTATAAAAAGCTAAACTGAGTAATCTAACTTTGTTTTCTATCTGTGTGTCTTGCAGGATCAAACCGGACAGGTTTCCTGAGTGCACTCAAAGACAGCCCTGCCAGATATCCTTCACTGTGGAGAATTCAGTGTTAAAAGTATAGACTGACTCAATCTGACGCCTTGTGCAACTTTCAGCTTAATTTGGAGTTTTCATCAAGTAAACTCATACCATAAATAATTCACAATTAAATTTCAATTTCCAGTCGCACATAATATAAGTACTTCACCACAGTTTCACCACAGCCATGGTCAGATTAACCTCAAAAGAGCCCCTTAGGGCAAACCTTTGTTGTTTGACCCCATTATACAAGTGAGTTTCATTATTTCCCCAGTCATCCAGAAGGCAGACAATCCTCTAGAGCTCACATAGGAACACTATTGATAGCAGATAAAGTAGTTTTTAAGCAAAACTGTCAAAACCTCTCTGCCTCCAGCTCCTCAGATGTGAATCTTTGCTAGTTCTCCAGTTTTCTATTGTTATAAATTCAAAATCTGGGGCTCTTTGACTGATGGTCAGACAAAAAAAGCAAGTAGAATATGTTAAATTGCCTTTAAATGCAGTCCACCGCTTCCACAGACAATCAAACAGAGGCACTAATTACTCTCATACACCCCCTCTCTGTAGTGTGTTTCTGAAATATCAATGACTCTCACGCTGTCACCAGCCACAGGTCAATATGTCCCATAATGCATTGCCAAGGTCAAACTCACTACCCGTGTCACACGCTCTCCCAGACGTATTTACATTCAGCTCCATGCACGTTACTCTGTTTTCTATTTGTTTCTACTACAGCTACAAGCAAATTGTCAGTGACAGTCAGGACTCATCCATCTCAGTGTCCATGGTGGCTCATCCACCAGCCACTAGACATAAATCCTAGTATTCACATTAAATGAAAACACCGTGGTGTACTGTAGAGTCAGCAGTCCACATTATCCTCAGAAACAAAGACCTGAGTTTGTCCTTGACTCTGTTTTGCACTGTCCTGGAGGTGGTGGTGTGTTTCTTCTCTGTCTGGTCCATCGTCGGCCTGTCGGGCTTCCACACCTACCTGATCAGCTCCAACCAGACCACCAATGAGGACGTAAGTATATCGGGCCTGAAACTGTAGTCCAATGACAAAAAAAGAAAAACATTGTTGGTTCTAGTGAAGTGGACCAACGCTCCTCTTGTTGTGTCTGTCCTGATCTGATCTTGTCCAGATTAAAGGGTCCTGGTCCACCAAGCGAGGGAAGGATAACTACAACCCCTACAGCTATGGAAACATCCTGACCAACTGCTGTGCTGCCCTGTGTGGACCTCTACCGCCCAGGTCAGTGACATCCTCTGCAGCACTATATGGGTCTAAAGTCAGGACTAAACTGGACTAAAGTCAGCTATGAAATTAGGACTAAGTTTAGCACTAACAGGAATAAAGTCAGCACTGACATCAGCAGTAAACACAACTTAAAATGTGGACTAAATTCAGTACTAAACTCTAAACTAAATAGGACTAAAGTCAGCCCTAAATTTAAGACTAAAGAAGACTAAAGTCAGCACTGAAGTCAGGATTAAACAAGACTAAACTCAGGACTAAATTCAGCAATAAAACTAGGACTAAATTCAGTACTGAACTCAGGACTAAAAAGAGTAAAGTCAGCACTGAAGTCAGGTTTAAACTCAGCACTGAAAACAGGACTAAATTCAGGACTGAAGTCGGGATTAAACAGGACTAAACACAGATTTAAACAGTACTAAGTTCAGCACTAAACTCAAGACTAAAGTCGGCCCTAAACTCGTGTCTAAAGTCAGCACTGAAATCTGGACTAAAATCAACGCTAAACTCAGGTCTAAAGTCAGGATTAAACAGGAATAAAATCTGCACTGAAGTCAGGATTAAATCGGACTAGATTCAAATTTAAACATGACAAATTTAGCACTAAACACAGGGCTAAAGTCTGCCCTAAACATGGGACTAAAGTCAGCACTGAAGTCAGGACGAATCGCAAGACTAAAGTCGGCACTAAACTCAAGCTAAAGTCATCCCTAAACCTCGGACTAAAGTCGACACTGAAGTCAGCTTTGAACGGGTCTAAAGCCAGGACTAAACTGAGCACTAAACTCAGGACTAAAGTTAGGCCTCAACTCAGCACTAAACTCAAGACAAATTTCAGCACAGAAGTCAGGACTAAATAGAACTTAAGTCAGTCATGAACAGGACGAAACTCCGGACTAAAATCAGGACAATTAAGAAGTAAACTTAGGGCATTTAAAATATTCTACAACCTCTTATTCTCTTGTAAAATTAACATCACCTTGAAATCTCAATTTCACATTTAATAGTTCAAAGGAGACACAGAAAATGTGTTTCAGGAGTCTAAAGACAAACATGTTTTACTTGTATTCATGGTTAATTCAGATTCATTTGTTCTCACAGCTGCAGGGCTGAAACTCAGAGTCGACATAGTTATGTCACATGACTCAGCTTTTCTGCTTAAAATATTAATAGATTACCTAATATTTAATACACTGACAGCCAGCATGGTGTTTGTCTTGTCCCTTTTAACAGCATGGTGCTGAGAACTGATGTATTTAAAATCTTAAGCAGACACAAATTGAATTAACTCATTATAGCATATTGTTGAGAATTAGTCTGTGGCTGAACTGCAGATTATATTGCAACCTGCAAACAATCCTAAAGAGAAATGTTTTTCTTTCAGTTCCTAGTGTGTGCCTGAGAACTTCAGCTTCATTGCTGCTCCTTGTGTCACATGTGCTTTGTGTTTCCTTCGACTGTTGTCTGAGTATCAAAATATATAAAAAATCTAACTTCAAAACTGCCTCAGGCCAGAAAACTATCTAAAACATTATTGTTTCACTTCTGTCTTCCTCTGTGTTTATTTTCTCTTACTCTTTCCATCGTCATCTTCATTTTTCCTCTCTTCCACCCCCAGTCTCAGCAGACGATATGTTCCTGTGTTTAATGAGGACAGTTTTCAGCTGAGACCTTCCTCGAAGTAATTACGCTCTTCTTTTCCCTCCTCATCCTCGCCTTCAGAGTTTCTTGTCTCTCAGCTGGCTCGTAGCTTTTCTTCTACACCGTTTACCCTGAAAATTAATCAAAAAAACAATCAAAGTCAGTGTATGGATCTCTGCAGTTTCTACAGTTCATCATATAAGCCTCCTGCTCTCTGCTTTTATCAGCTCTTATGTTTCCATCCACACAACTCCTGTGTCATACATCATCATTACAGAGGCTGAGGGAGGACGCGATCCATCTGTAGACCTGGGTGGTGATTCTGAGACAGTTTGCCGATACTCTTTATTGCTTTGTCAAAGCAGCTGATTAATGCTGTTTTACCCACTGAGCCTCAAATTGAATGGGAGCCAAGTTGAGCTTTAATTAAATGACGTTTGGTTCTTAAAACTGAGCGAAGGTGTGGTTCTCAGATGGATTGTTTCTTTTTGTTGGATTTTTTGCATTTTTTGCCATATTATGCGTTCACAAAAGTATGTGGACAGCTTAATATTCTCTCCATATGTGACAGATTAACATGCTGCTGCATCACCATGATGTGTTACTGTGCTGCTCAAACAGCTTCCAATCTTTTGGGCTCAGTCTTTTCTAGAGCATTTATAAGGTCCAACACCAAGACTGGTTGAAAAGTTCTGGATCACAGTCAGTGATCTTGTTCATCCTAAAGATGTTGGATGGGGCTGAGGGTTAAGATCAGGACATCTGGACAATGTTTTTTTATTGCTTTGTCAAAGCAGCTGATTAGTGCTGTTTTACTAATGGGCCTTAATTTAAATGGGAGCAAAGTTAAGCTTCGATTAATCAAGGTTTGGTTCTAAAAACTGAGCAAAGGTGTGGTTTTTGGATGGATTTCTTTGCATTTTTTTGTGATATTATGCGTGTGCATGCCAAAAGTATGTGGACAGCTTATTATTTCCTCCATATGTAACGACGTAACATGTGGTTGCAACACCGTGGTGCATTCATGTGCTGCTAAAATAGCCTCCAATCTTTTGGTTTCAGCCTTTTCATCAGATTCAGGAGCATGAGTGACCTCCAACGTCGAATCAGGGTGATACGTTTCTGAATCACAATCCGTGATCTTATTCATCCTAAATGTGTTGGATGGGGTTTAGGGTTCAGATCAGGACTCTGGGCAAGTTTATTTATTGCTTTGTCAAAGCAGCTGATTAGTACTGTTTTAGTAATGGGCTTAAAATGAAATGGGAGAAAAGTTAAGCTTTAATTAAATGAGGTTTGGTTCTAAAAACTGAGGGAAGCAGTGGATTTGGGGTGCATTTCCATGGCTTTTTAGTTACATCATGTAGTGCAGGCCAACAGTACGTGGACAGCTGAATATTCTCTCATGGTGATTAAATCACAGTGAGCATTAATTATAACAGCCTCCCTTCTTCCAGTTTCCATCCAAAAAAGCATTAGTGATGCTGGCTGACAAGGTCCAGCTCAATCTGGGTTCCAGTTCATCCCAAAGCTGTTGGATCCAGTGAAGGTTGGGATCACGCTGTAGCCAGACTAAGTTCTTTACAGATCTGTCTTTGTGCATTGGGATGTTTAAATGTTGACGCAAAGCAGAAAAGACACTGTTGTTAATGTTTCTCTGAATTTTAACCAAGAAGCCTCAAACAAACCAGGAGAAACAGACCAAAACTACACATAAGTATGTAGACAGGGGTGTCTACTTACTTATAGCTATATAGTACGTATATGTTGATTCTTAAATTATGATTATGTTTCTGTTTTTATTATTTATGTTCTATGTTTTACAGTTAGTCTGTTATGCACATTTATTATCTTGTACTTCAATTTCAAACTCCCTTATCTTTGACATTAGCTCCAAGAAATTATTTTTTGAAACAATGAATGATGTATTTTAGCCACATTGAACAGATTTTGGATCCAAGCACACCTGTTTATTTGTTGCCTTGTAAAATAGATTACTTTAACATGTGCACAAGAAGTGCATGAACCAGAATATGTAAACTGTAGTGTTTTACATATTATCCTTTAGTAGGGTCACTTTGTTTTTATTGGTCTTCACTGTCCAATGATTTTATGGAAAATAATAAACTCAGTCATTTATGTTTATATACTTAATAAACAGTCTTCAACAGTCTTTCAATTTAATTCACTTTAAGTCATTAACCAGAGTTCTGTGATGCTTACGTGAGAAGAGACGTAGCATTAAATCAAGGAATTTAAAACTAGGCTGAAAAGGGGATTAAATTTGTATTTTTTTACTGTTTCATTATATTAATTTTAATAATAAGTTATACTCTAATTGAGATTGTGATGCTGTTTTCAACTATAGTGTCCAGCCAAATGCTGACATTATTTTGTCCACCACATGAGCTTGTGATTGCCCGACAGACAAAGGAGATTGCTTGTTTGATTATAGATTGATTGATGGGTCAGCTGTGGCCTTCTGGGGTGACACAGATAGAACAAACCTCTTGAGTGATTTGGAAAATAATGGTGGACGACAGAGAGCGAGCTGCCGGGGGCTTGATACGAGAGCTGGATTTTGAAAGTAAAAGCTTGGTGTCAGCAGAGGAGGAGAGGTTTGTTTTCCAGGGCTGAACATATGGAGATTCATTACACAGTCTGCTTGTTAGCTCATGGCTGGCTGGTGGCAGCTTATTAACATGTCGGCTGCACCTGCTGACACCTCGACAGGTGGTGACATCCATCTGCACGCACCCACACACAGGAAAAGGCTTTTTAGGTCAAGCAGCGAAGGAATCGCAGACGTCGGGGGTTCCTGCTGGCAAAATGTACGTCATTTATCTCAAATGACTGACTTTTATTCAGAGTTCAGTTTGAACAGAAATGGAAATGTTTGTGGGAACATTTTTAACTTTTGAGCAAACTGTGCCATTAACTCACCCACACAAGCACAGAATAATGAAGATACTTTATTGATCCTTTGCAGGAAATGACTTTGTTACAGCAGCTGTATTCTTAGTCAGTTTCCCACATCTAACACTGAGCATGAATAAAACATTTCCGGCACAAAAACTATTCACAGCACTACTAAAACGCACTGAAGACTTAGAGGGAGGTAATAAAAATAATTGTGATATATAGTTTGAAAAAATATATAGTATATAAATTAGTGTAGTGTACAAAATGTAAGAAAAAAATCAGTAATGTGCAAAGCAAACTAGAGTGTGCAAAAGATGACTTGTATATCTACAAATGTTAAGATGTGTATATATATTTTTCAGTCTCTAACTGAAGGTGCTCTGCTGAATCACCTCCAAGGTGTGAAGTAGGTGTGAGTAATTTCTCATAAATGACTTCCGTTTTGAGAGCATCCTCACCTGTGTCCCTTTCTGAATAGTGTCTATTTCAGTCCTGATGATGGAGTTGGCCTTCCTGATCAGTTTATTAATCCTGTTTTTCTCTGCTATGTGAGCCCACTCTCCCCAGCACACAATCAAAGAACATGGTACTGGCCACTACAGTCCGATCAAAGGTGCCCAAAAGAGGTCTGCAGGTGTTAAAAGACCTCGACCTCAATATATATAGACTGCTTTGCCCCTTCCTGTATATCGCCTCCATATGAGTGGTCCAGTTCAGTTTATTATCCAGCTGTACTTCTAGATATCTGTAGCTGGAGGCAAGTTCCTCCTCAGTACCTTGAATAGGATCAGGTGTAGTAGTTTGGGCATCCATTAGCAGTGGATTAATGATGTGACAGAAAAGGAAAAAGAGACATGTTTGTAGTTGTTTTGCCTCTTTTTGTAGAAATGTTGTGCCTCTCTATTGTCATTTTTTGTGTCCTTGTAGTAGTTTAATGTCACTGCATGATCAGTTTCTCCTTTTTTCTTGCAATACCATGATTGACCTCTGGCAAAATTAACAGCAGGGCTGAGTAGTGCTCTTGAAATACATGCATGATGACAGTATCTTAGGATTCCAATATTAATACTTTCATACTATACAATATGCCAGAAAAAGATTAGGTACACTGATCAGCCACAATATTATGACCACTGACAGGTGAAGAGAATAACATTGATCATATTGGTACTATGTGGTGTTCTGCTGGAAAACCTTGGATTTTAACATCCGTGTTGATGTCCCAAATAAACATTGTCCCAGAACAAGCACACTCCCTCATGCAAATGGAAATCCCAAATGTCACTGGCCTACCCCCACAGGAAAATGCCCCCCACCACATGGCAACAACATCAAACAATCGGGAACATCTTGAGGAACATGACAATGACCCAAGATGTTGATTTGACCTCCAAACTTCCTAGACCCCATTCTGATCAAGCATCAACAGGATGCAGTGGAACAAGTTGGATTGACAGAGGCCCCACTGCACAAGCCAGAGTACCCAAAGGATCCACTGCCAACGTCCTGGTGCCAGATCCCATAGGACACCCTGAGAGGTCCTCTTGTCCATGCCCAATGGTTCAGAGCATTTTTGACCACATAAGGGTATATCCCAATACATAGTCTCTAAAATGCAGTAAGCCAAAAGTACCAGGATGTCCTACTACATCCATCTGGTTTTTGCAGTATGCAAACCAGCATGTTTTCCTGCATATTCTGACCCACAATCCTGTGCAAAGTTAAGTCTCGTGTGAGTATCAACAAGCCCAAGCCACCTAAAGTGCCCACACAGGTGACTTCACACAACAGACTGCAATAGTTTAATGTATATTTTTTGACAAAGTAGTATGTTTCAGTCGTATGCAAACAGTATGTATTTTTTTGAGGGCAGCTGTATTGAAAGTACAAAGAAAAAAAATATGTGCTTTGGAATGCACCCTAATCAGAGATGTATTCTTGAACACTGTACAAAGCCAGGCTAATAGGTTCCATCTATGCTAAGCTATGCTAACTTTAGCTTCTGTCCTTTAATGCACAGAACTAAGTTATATCAGTAACTAGCTGTTTGGGTCCCTGTACTGAATATCACTGCTTTTATATTGTGTATCGGTTTCTTTTTTTGCCAGTGAAGCTTGAATCTGAAGTGAAGTGACTCATCTCCTTCTTTCTCTTCTTTGTCCCAGTTTGATTGACAGGAGAGGTCTGATTCAGTGTGACACACCGCACACCGTCTCCCAGTCTAACGGGACCAGCAGCAGCTACGCCTCCACTCAGCTCCACAGTCACATGGTAGGTGGAGGACGCTGCCGATCAATACCAACACATCAGACATCATGTGAATCATCAGAGCATGGAAGGAAGCTGCAGTCACATCACATCTGTCTAAAATCCACATTTATGCAGCATCAGGACTGTAATATAGATGGCTTTTTTTTGTCATTCAGCAAGTTACAAGTTATTAATAATAATCTTTTTTTGTAGAGCACTTTTTACCACTCTTCAAAATATAAGCAAAAACATTTGATATAATAAAAACATAAAACTGGTTCCACTGGTGTAAGATTTCTAAAATATTGATAATTAAAGCTAAAAGGAAATTCAAAACTAAAAGAAAAGTAAAACTAATAAATATAAGATAATTTAATTTACAGGTCCAAGATAATTCCCTCAAAGTTTTCTTCAGAATTTTTCTAAATTTAGCTTTATTTAGCTACAGAGAAAATGATATTACCAACATACTTTTTAATAATTCAGTAATTAATGAAAGGCTGGTTTGTAGTTTGTTTCTCAGCAGCTGAGTTAGAGTTAATCAGAAACAACTTGTGAAGAAAGCGATTGTTATTCAGTTTCACAGATATTTATAAATTAATCAGTACCTAATGGGATTAATACAGTATCTCCCAGAATGTTTTCTGGTAACTTATAGTTTTCTACTCAACAGTAGAGATATATTGATACCAGCAACGTGGTAGTTGCATCCAAAACTACTGAAAGTCCATAGGTTTTCATTCCAAATTTGATACCAAAAAGCAAACAAAAAAGTCAAATGAATGTATTTCAATGTAACTTCATTAAAACAACCTGCTTAACACAGTTATATGTTGACAGACTTTAATAGTAATGATGGTGTCAAATACCACTGAGTAGCACTACCTCATTTTATGAGCTATCACTACTTTACCCTAAACAAGATAACATGAGCCGCTATGTTAGCATAAACAAGATAACATTAACTTTTTGGTTAGCCTAAACAAGACAAAGTTAGCCAGTTCGTTAGCCTAAATTAGATAATATTAGTTTGTATGTTAGTCTATGAATGTAATATAAGCTGGTGCTTTAGTCTAAATGGCATCATGTTAGCCGCTACATTAGCTTAAACAAGAAAACATTACTTGGTACTCCAGCCTAAACAAAACAAAGTTACCTGCTATGTTAACCAACCAAGGTAATATTAGCTGGTAGGTTAGTCCAACCAAGATGACATTAGCTGCCACATTGACCTGAACAAGCTAACGTTAGCCTTTGTAAACATTGTGTGTGGAGGACCAGAAAGATTGGATGTGAACACCGAACAATGTCAATGTAAAGTGACAACTGAAACTCAGCTTAAATTAGCTGTACACAGATCTGAATGTCTTTTTTTGAGCTGCATTGATCAGTTTGAGGCGTTTCCTTCTTTAAATGCTCTTAAATGACATTTTTTGCAATCTGACTTTTAGTCGTTTGTAACTTATAAGCACTGATCAACTCAAGCACTATATATATGTACATTCATAACTCTTGGTATTGTTGCTATTGTCCAGTTGCTGCTGTACAGAGCTTCTAATTAATGATTTATTAATTATCAGGTTGCTCTGGATTTGTTCCTCAGTAACATTTTTGTGTACAGCATTGTAAAGTGTTCCCCACTTCAGGTGGATATTGAACTGAAAGATCAGATGTTTTGGCAGTTCACTACATACGTAAATTAACAATATTTCGTCCCTATGTTGATAGAAAACATGATCTGGTCTCACCATTTCCTTCAGAATGTGTCTGCTGTTGTAAATTAGCTGCATAAATGAAGCTTTAACATTCTGAATGTTTTCTGAACTCTCAGTGTGATCAGGATCAGTGTATCCAGAGCACCAAGTTCGTCCTCCAGGCTGCAGCCACCCCTCTGCTGCACAGTGACCCCGTGGTTCTGGCCCCTATGCCGGGGAAGACCACCACTCTGGGGGGCCCCTGCGCCTATCTGGCCCCCACCCAGCCGTCCCTGCCGTCTTGCGGCGGAGACGTCCTGACCCTGAGGGACGCCGCTGTCGA
>OMNN01101361.1:0-22852 GCA_900302755.1 Chromis chromis
GGGGGGGATTAGAGCTACAGCCACAGGAGGCATGAAACACTGGTGATACGTCACACAGATCAGACCCGAGTTCCCCCAAGAGCTGCAGAGATCTACTGTCGGGACTGGTTCTTTTTTTCTGAGCAGACACTTGGGACATCAGGTACAGATCAGAGCGTATCAGGTGAGGAGGGTGAACACAATGTTCCCTGTAGAACCAGCAGTGTCCAGTCCTCGTTCAGGGTTTTAATTGAGGTGATGGAGTAAACCAGAAACTCAGGCCACACAGTGAAATTAGTGAACGTACAGCTAAATTTAAGGCTTTTTAAACTGGTACATATAAGATAAATTTAAAATAAACCTCAAACTGTGTAAAGGGGAGATTTAATTTATGCTGTAAAGTTAAGCCTGCTTTGTAATCATTTAAGGCAAGTTGTGAAGAACAGAAAAACTCACAACAAGGTCAGTAAAAGGCTCTTTTTAGACATTTTTGGATATATTCATAGAAATATGTATCTTCATTTTGACTCCACTGAGGCCAACATCGACTACAGCTCATGATTTCCTACATTTATCTAAATGACCATCAGGCAGCAGGTATAAATGGTGCAGTGTTTGAATCATGTGTTTAATTAGTCATTTATGACTTTGGTTTCCTAGATGTTTGTCCCTTTTCTCATCTGATGCTGGAGTGTATGAGAACCTTCTATTAATAATCAAATCAAACACTCTCAATTTTTACAATTCTTAGCGTGTGCAACCCGTTACAACTTGTTTAGGAACCACCCTTTTGGAGGGCTAAAGTATTTCTCAGACCATCAGACAGCAGGTATAAATAGTGAAACTGAGTATATGTCAGTGGAGGGAAAACTTCTTTGAATCGTGTGTTAGATCAGTGATTTCTGACTTTGTTTTCTTGCTGGAGTGTTCATGAGCTTTTTAATAAGAAGAAAATCAAACACTGTTGCTCTCAATTCTTAGCATCTGCAGCTAGTTACAACTTTTTGGAGGGCTAAAGCATTTTTCTGACATTAACCTCCACGTTGGAAACATCTTTTAAAGATGTGACATGGTCCATGCTGGCACACTTACACACAAACAAAACCCTATTACCCAACAACAAATGACATACAATTCAATTCAAAACATAATGTACTTATTTTTTGTTTGCTCATTTTATTCAATTCCAATGTATTCATCTATTTCGAGGTATTTCATTGTATTAACTGTTTGCCTACTTTAAATTTTCTTTCTCCATCTTTATTTTTTTATTAACATTTATTGTACTAACTTGCAGTTATCAGGTATCAAAAGTTTGCAGTTAGAAAGATCTGCTTTTTATCACTTTATCCCACATACTTATACATATATGCTTCAACAAAACGTTATGTTGATCTAATTTATAAAATTTCCATGGTTTAATTGCTGCCCTTATTAATTGTACATGTCACTGTTGTAAATATTGTTTTAGTTTTTTAATTGTTCTTATTCTCATTGTTTTACTATTTGTTAAATCCATTTTGGTATTTAGTTCTCCTATCTGAAAATAACCATGTATGCTTTTTTTATTGCTATTTTAACGTATCTGCATTACCTATATGTGCTTCTGCACCACTGAAAATAAAGGTTGTTCCTCAACGTGTTCTCTGAGGATTTAAATAAAATAAAAAAAGATATAATTTCTTGCATATTTATGGATTACTGATGCTGGTTGTCTATTTATTTCTGTATTTTTATTGTTTGTTTGAAGTGACTTATTGATTATTTTAAATGATCTGTGTGTGTATTAATGCAATAAATAGTCTTAACATACTGATAAAGCATGAAGTTAAATGTGTTGCTCTCACTACAACAAACATTTTTCTGATTTAAAGAACCTAAAAGTTTCGGTGGAATATAAATCTTTGTGTACGTTGGTGTTTGTTGTGGCGTTTGACTCCATGTAAGGCAGTTTTTTTCCCTTTTTTTAAGAGCATAACTCCGTTTATTCTCCCATGAAGAAGGCAGGACACTTCCTGGCTTAGAGGAAACATTGGCAGGTTAAAGCACAGAATTAGTAATTACTTCATCAAGGTCTCATGTTATCACCACACGCTAACTAGCTGAACTACAGCACCACTAGCACCCATCAACACAACAACGACACTTCACCACGCGTACTACCACTACAGAATGAGGGGAATATGGGAATGAATCGCATCACTGTAAATCGTCTCCCTCCCTTCTAATAACAAAATACCACCCGATAAAAGTATTAAAACAAAGGTGGTCCGCTTTCCCAAGGCGGCTAACTACTCGCCAAGTGGTTGTAAAGGTGACGGATCAGATGTCGTCAATCTGTGGAGACCCAGGACGAAACGGAGTCGAGAGGGGGGGTTCGAAAAAAAACAAAAAGAGGAAAAAGCAGTCGTTAATGAAGGCAGAAAATTGTCGTTGAAATGAACTGAACTGTTGTGAGAGGAAGATGGGAAACACACAACAGGCATCATGGTGACAAGACTGCAGACATGCTGAGGATGTTCTATCTCTGGGTGATTATATCAAATATAATCAGTATACTGCTAAAAATACATTAAAGCTGCGTAGCTGTGATGATTTTAAGTGTCAGAAAAAGTAGCGTGATGAACATCTTGTTAAGGTGCTAGCATGAAGCAGCTGATCAGCACTAAGCAGAGCTACAGGAGGGACATGTGCAGTCTAATGGGATGAGATGCAAAGCTGCTCTCTGGGAAACTAAGGAGCCATTTTCAGACATGGAGGCTGCAACATCACTAGATTCATCATCTGACCGTTGAGCCAATGTTTTTGATGCAGATTATCAAAAAAAGGTTTTGAAACAATTTTCCAAGTCTATGGTTTTACATCACTCTTTGAATAGATGTAAGTAAAAATGTCTGTATGGAAACTAACATGTTTGAATCTGTAGTAAGATCTATGATAACAAAAAAATCTGCAATTGTCTGAATATAATTTGCGGCCAAACTGTAATTAATAAAGGACTTTTTTCTGAGCATCTAAATGCAGATTAAAAACAGACACTGTTTAGAACTCACAGAGTTACACACACAATTATTTCTTGTGTCCATTATTTAAATGATTGAATAATTTACTTCATTATATTCATTCAATTAAATTCTACTATTTTAAAATGTTCTATTTCCTCTCATTGATTTTATTTGTCATTGCCTTTCATCTATTTTATTTATAAGTTTTATTGTCTTTTTTAATAATTTTGAAGGTTATATTATTACCTTTTCACTATTTTTTTTACTTCTGATGTGCATTAAAATAGTTTCACTGTTCATATTTAAACGGTGTTATATTAAGCACTTTGTACGGCACTGAAGTATACAATATGTACTATACAAATAAAGTTTTACAGATTAACTGATGTTAAGTCAACAATTTGTCGCTGTTTTTGCCTGCAAACACGTGTCTAACTCCAAATTACATCATTTCCACCCAATTTACAAAACGTAAGTTCTTTATGCAAAACTTCTTGCACCTTCTTGACTAATGGATTTAATTAATCTGCAAAGCTTAATTAATGACCGTCGTTAGCAGAAGAGACATTGACTTCAGATTCTCTCTGATCTTATCAGCCCAGATTTGTGAATAGATTCTATCATCAGTGTTATTTATCAGATGAAATAAAGTATCCAGCAGCCTGTTTATAGCCTATAGTAGCCTATTAAACAGTGCTTACTTAATTTCTGATTACTCCCATGTGATATGTAGATTTATTTGACGTTTGTGCTTTAACCACATGGGGACACTTGTGGTCTGATGCTTGCCATGGACCTCCTAGGTGGTCTTTACATTTAAAGTCTTCTATATCATAAAAGCGTTTAATGGTTCATTAAACTTAAATTTTACTTTAACGTTGACCTGGAAGATTATTTGAAAATAAAAAATCCCAATCAAATGTCCACTTTGTCGCTTTTTCTGCAGCCCCATCAGCAGGCTGAGTTCACTCACCTGCTGATTGATCGGTTTGCTTGCAACCTCAGCAGTGGTGATGATTTTAGCATTTGCATCTAAGCTTATTTTTGACAACAACACAGATGAAGTTTTGTACATAAGAGATGCAAAATAAAACCTTAATACGGTGCTCCTACTACGCAAAAGAAGGCTGTAATTTAGCCTTTATGTTTACAACATCCTACGTAAGGTGGTTTATTCAAACTTGTTAAACTGCCAGCACATTTACAGTAAGTAGAAATGATTTGATTAAACCACTTTTTCTATTTCTATTTTTCTTTTTTTTATCATTAATATTTTTATCGTCTAATTGGTTATTAATTTTATTCATTTCATTGTTCATTTTATTCTCTTTGACCCTTTATTTATGTATCTATTTTACTTATTTACTATCATTATTAGTAGTAGTATTATTACCATCTATTTTTCTTTCAGTCCACTTGTTCTTCTCTTACTTGGATGTGGCATTTTATTATTTTATCTGGTGGGGTTGTACTAATTCATTTTGAAAATCTTTTACCATGTTTGGACTGACTGTTTCTTCCTGAGTATCCTTTTCTTCTTTGCCTTGTCTGTAAAGCACTTTGTAAACTCTGTTTTTAAAAGGTGCTACATAAATGAAGTTATTATTATTATTAAGTAATGAAGCACATGTCTGAAAGGGGCTCTAGAGTGATGTGGGTGACAGTTCCCATTAAGGCCCAACTTTACAGGACCCACAAAACGCCAAAATCTTTTCTACATGGTGACTCCAAAACTGCTACCAGCGATGAAGATGGAGGTCAGAGAACGTCTACACTCTCCATTGGAGGGGAATCCACAACAAACCAGCCCACAAACAACAGAGTGCGTGAAGTAAGAAAGAGGAGAAGGGAGGGCGTAATGTTTAGCCGGGAACTGTCAAGTTTTTCACACCACATTTCATGCATTCCTCCGAGGAGGCGGAGCCTAAGAGACAGGTGCGACAGTGGGGGAGAGGTCACGTGTGTAAAGGGGGCGGGGCTAGTCACCAGGGGCTCCGTGTGCTGCTTGAGCTCCTCCAGATGCTCTAATATATTCTTCTTTGTGATGATGCCCAACACAATCCTGAAACACACACCTGTTACTCGGTAGGCTGCCCAAAACAACAACAACAACAACAACAACAACAACAAATAAACAGAGGAGAGACAGAGAGAGAACAGACAGCAGCAGCACAAAAGTACAGAGCCCTCGAAAGGTCACGGCGGGAATATTTTCGAGTACTACCTTTGTGTTACCTCGCAATACGTTTTGCATTTCCTCTGACCTATGAATAAGAGCTGAGCTGTATTCGGATACTGTATTATAGTATTCCATCGATGAATGTGACTGTAGAGAGAGTCAGTGCACCTTCATCCTTCTGCACATTCAGAGAGAAACTTGACCACTGACCACTGCTGAGACTAGCTGCAGCCTTTGGATGACACAGCTGCCATTGTGGCTGCAGTCATGGCCATGCTTTGGTTGTTAGGATTATTTCTGTAGCACATTCATTTTTAATGGACTATATGTCAGCAGTTGTGTTTATGTGTGCAGTGATGTTTTTGCTGGCTTAGGTTTGTATTAAAGCTACTGTACTCCTCAACTGTACTCTATACTCAAGCACCACAGGTTCAAATAATAACAGCTGGACATATTTGCAACATCACAGACTGAATCATAGCGGCAATAACCATATATTCAGCCACAGCTTCACCTTTTAAGACAAATAATGAGCAATAAATGCATCACATATCATAATATCTCACCTTTCTATAGTATCTGTAGAGTGTTTTCCTAAACTGACAGTATGTTATAACTGGATTGGACCCACACACCAGCTGTTTGTATGGATCAGAAAGAATGTAAAGCATATTGCAAGGAAATGCAAAAATAGCCCCTGAAAAACCTTCTCGTTGTGACCTTTTGGGGGCTCTGTACAAAACATACATAACAGGGTGTAACGTAAAATATTAACAGGTAACTCAACGTAGAAATGCAACTAAAAATTAAACAACTGAATTAACACAAAAACAATCAAATGCAATAAAGTTTGATGTTATAAATTAATTTCACATTATGTTATGATGAAGGTACGTAATTAATAAACTATTGTGTCTGGTCATATACTGTATCTTTCTATCTGTCAACAAATCTCATGAAAAGACCAAAACCACCATAAAAACATGGACATGTAATAAACAAACTGAATTCTCCATACTACAAAGCTCTATTACAGTCTAAATATGACTAAACCAGTACAATATATACCAAGGTCCTTCATATTGACAGACATGCATACTGATGTTTATCATAAGTTGGCTCCACATAAATCATCCTGCTGCTGTAATAATCACTGACAACTAAAATTATTTGTCGCTGAAAACCCCAACAAATGCCTTAATTACTTTTGTTTATGGTCACATTTGATTAAAACTACATGTTAGGGAATTATTTGGCCATCTTTAAAAATACAAGTATATATTTTAACCTGTTTTCAAACAACAAAAAGGCTCAGAGCCGAGGGGAGAGAAGTTTTTCTTTTATGAGATTTGTTGACAGCAAGAAAAATACTGAATATCCCCAGCTTTATTATTTAAGACATAAATAAAACTTAACCACAAAGATGCAAATAAACAAAAACAAACACTGCTGCTCAGTTCCTCTCTAGCAGTCGTCACAGCAAACAGAGAACTGATCTGTAAAATGAGGACTTTATCGCCTATTAAGCACAATGTCTTGTAATGTCTACGTCACACCAGCAGGCGGCTCTCTGCAAAACCAAAATTAGACTGGAACTCCTGAGTGTGTACCAAAATAGATAGCGAGACACTGGTAATTTAGTTCCACTAATTGTAAAGGACAGCCCTGACACTGTTAAAAATCACCTCATCATCTGAGAAACAGCTTCTTCACAGAGGTAAAAACCTTCCTTTCTCAGATTCAGACTCCACATGAACTGATTTTGTGCATTATCTTCTCCCAACATGACACCTGTTATGTAGTTATGGTTAGTTTATATCAGTAGCTCTTCTGCTGAAGAGACTGTCTGTTATTGCTCAGTGGAAGGATAAAGGAAGTGCAGCACAGCGATTAGGCCAGGCCATGCAGATTATACAGGGTAAATCCAGGGATCCTTGAGCCCATGCAACACCAGACAGTGTGTACATGTGTTTGTGCGACGCTGGTCAACCTCAGATGGGTTAAGCAATCATAACAACACCAGAAATAAGGATGTGAGAAGGATTCACCCTGGGCTTTTATAGTACAACCTTCCTCCTTGGACAAACTGTCTTTCAGTCCCTACTTACCCGTTGTGCGTGACCAGGCACTGGCGCAGCCCCAGCTTTCTGAAAATGTCCACCACGATCTCCATGGGGGTGTGGTCGGTGACGGTGAAGGGGCTCATATCCAGGATGGAGCGCAGCTTGAGGGGTCGAGGGCTGTCGGCGGGCAGGGTGGGTGCATGCTGGGTGAAGTACACCCGGGAGTTCAACATGATGCCCTCCTGTTTGCGGCGAGCATTTTCTGTTTATAGAAACAGAAAAAAAGAGAGAATTACACAAAAGAATGTACCCTTTCATTAATTTAGATAATTGGACAGAAGCTTTAAGAGACATCATGTTTTTCCCCTTCATACACACGGGAGCGCATAGGGGTTTAGTGTCCTGCGTGAACATATAATAACTTTTGTCCCACTTGGGTTGAATTCCCAAGTGGGAACCATCCCTATGCAGAACCATCCTTCGGCTCTGCAGTCTTACCAATAGCAATAGTGATGTCCCTGCGCAGAGCAAAGCCCACCAGCCTCTGGGACTCCTTGGAAACTATGACAGGGAAACCATTATAACTGGTTTCATTGATGACGCCCTGCAGCTCCTCCACCGTCAGGTCATCCTGCGTCAGCACCGCCAACGGTGGGTCACTGCGCCGAGGCCTCATCACCTCTCTGGCCAGTGTGGTGTGTGTGAATTCCTCCTTGGCGTCCAGGAAGGGGTATCCGTTCAGGCGGATGTGGGCCTCGTAGATTCCCTCTCGGCCAAATGCGTCACCCACCCATTTGCTGGTCATGACAGCAGCCATGAGGGGGACGATGTACTCCAACCCACCGGTCAGCTCGAACACAATGACGACTAAGGAGACGGTCATACGAGTCACTCCGCCTACAGAGGAAGGATGACAAGAAAATTACAAACATTAACACACACATAGATAAACACTTACATTTTATATCTAAAATACATAAAACAAATGGAGGTAACACTGTAAAAACTGAGATACAGTGTGTGCCTCATCAAGTGCGACTGCACAAGGGCAACTTTATGGAAAAAAGAAGAGTATGTATTGCTGAGTCAAAGTAAAAATCGATGTCTCTTAATAAAGCATTAGCCTTTAAACAAACTTATTTCTTATTTTCATTAATGTTACTGCAGTGCAGTTTGTTGCCTAAAAACTACTGTACATTTCACAAGCATGCCTTTCCTACTAATAGACATAAGAATGGCTATAAAATATAAATAATGTCAGTTTTCTTTTAATCAAGTGACAATAACATGATGCTAAATTGTCCAAATATCTTTTCATGCCTTATGCAAAAGAAAGAAACACAGTTAATTGAGAAAACGCTTTGGGCTAATAATGTGAAGGTATTTATGCTTTTTTTTTTGTTTATTGAAATAAAATACCTGCACAAGACAATCCTGTGAAATCGATATTTCTGTAGGAGTAACAGCCCAAAATGTTCTAAGACAATCAGACATTCAAGAAGTAGCAGTGCAGAGAGCAAAATATCTTACAGTATATATCATCATATCATCTACCCCAGACTCTCCTGCTATCCCCTCCCCCCTCATCCCCACTCCCAACCCTACCGGTCGAGGCAGATGGCCGCCTTCCCTGAGCCTGGTTCTGTCAGAGGTTTCCCCCCCCTCCCTATCCTAGGGGTTTTTATGGTTCCTTCCCACCGTCACTGACTGCTTGCTTATAGGGAATCCAAAAGGAACTTTGGATTGTTGGATTTTCTGTTTTCTGTTCTCCTTACTATGTTAAGCGCTATGAGATGACATAGAGGGAGTTTTTGGAGAACTTTTCTTCCTAACGAGGGAGTTTTTCCCCGCCACTGTTGCTTCTGCTTGCTTTGGAAAGGGTTCTGTTGGGTTCTATCTTTTCTCTCCTTGTGAAAGCGCTTCGAAATGTCTGTTGATGTGATTAAGCGCTTTACAAATTAAAGTTGACTGACTGATTGATTGACACATATTGTAAATATGCACTATATAAATAAAACTGAATTGAATAAAGTGATGTACAGAAAGTAGATGGATGGATATCAGCAGATACTGTATGTCAGCTGAGCGACACGGAAAGTATAGTGCGCTAACTCTTGTGGCAGGCTGTCCTCTGGTTGCTGAATCTCTGATAATTTGCCTGTCATTGTTTTGTGGTTGCAGAACAATTCTCTAAAGGCAGAAGTGAAATGCAACTAAATTCTCCACAGTTTGGAGGTACTTTTTATGCTGCTTCATAGTTCGACTCCACTACTTATCGAAAGTTCAGTTACTACTTACCTGGCAAATTAGGACTTTACATACAGAACACATGCTTGTCTTATTCCATATTTTGTATTGCTATAGATGCAGCATGCATAATAGCTCACATGAGCTCCATGTAGACTATAACTACCTGTACTTGTCTACACAAATGCATCACTAATAATCCAATAAAACAACTCTATATACTCAACAAAACTCTTCATAATGACAGTGTTCTCCTTTGATATTAAATTTACTTGAACACTGAAAACAGAACTTGTTCTATTTTGCATTGCAGCGTAACTTTTACTGCATCTGAAGCTGATCTAACTACTTCTTCTACTAGAGTCTAAAATTGGTGATAATGTTTTCTGCCTGAAATAGCAGATGTACACACAACAGAACTTTTTCCAAACGTCACTTTTATCTGTCTGTACATCAGACGTGTTGCAGCGTGATACGATAAAGAATGGGAACAGAGAAGAGAAAACGGCCTTACTTCTTTAATCTAATCTCATGAGAAAACATTTCTCTGACAGGAAAGTCGGCCGCACTGAGGGAACACTGACTCTGCTGTGGCATTTGCCCAAGGGTGCTTCCACAGAGCACATTAACCCAGTTAGTCCAGTTTCCTGAATCACTTACAAGCTGCTGCAGCCAAACATAAATCAATCACTTGTGTGATGCTTTGCAGGTAAAGTGCTTTGTGTATTGATAAAATGTACAAAAGGTGAAAAAGCTGGAGACGTAAAGAGCATAGTAGCGTTTTGATTCGGTATCATCGGGGGAACAGAAACGCAGCACATGACTGATGTCTGTCAAATGAATAGATCTGAAACTGTGACAGGCGTGAACACAGACGAGCAGCAGAGAATATCGGTCACCTCATCAAAGCAGAACAAAGTGTTGTGCTGTGTGTAGCAGGACAATATGATGGGGAAGCAACACCTGCAGCTACTTCCTGCTCAATGTCAAGTGTAAATACCTCAACCACCGACGGTCACCTCTCACTTCACCTCCCCTTCACATGAGGAGCATGTGTCCACCGCTACTGATACCCGTGTCGGTGTGAGTGCTGGGTTTTGTGTACGGTAAACGTAGAGAACTGAGTCAGGAGGGTTGGATAAAAGCATCTGTAGGAGCAGCTGCGTGCGTCTTACCTTTTCCAGTCGTGTCTCAAGTTCGCTCACGTCACTTTGGACCACCTCGATGTCAGCTCTGAAAAAGACACACATATGCAGAGTCAGGAATTCAGTGCTATAAATGGTAAATGGTCTGCACTTATATAGCTCCTTTCTACCTTAGTGGTACTCAAAGCACTTTACAATATGTTTCTCATTCACTCATTCACACACCAATGGCGACAGAGCTTCCATGCAAGGTGTCTGCCTGCCACTGGGAGCAACTTGGGGTTCAGTGTCTTGCACACTTTAGCATGTGGAGGGGCCGGGATCAAACCACCAACCTTGCCATCAGTGGACAACCCACTCTACCACCTGAGCCACAGCCGCCCATAAATGTACTTATAATTACCGATTTGTCCATCTAACATGTGCTTTTAGTGGTAAAAAGATTAGTCATCACCTGAGAGTAGATCATTTTGCTTAACAACAATGATTCTTTGCCAATCAGTCAAGTTATCATTCAAATGCAGCAAACACTTAACCCTTTAAGACCTGAGCCTCAAAATGTTTTTTAACTTAATTTGACTACAAAAGGGTAAAAAAAAATAAAAAAATTGTGTTTTACAGCCAATATACAGTGGTGTCATTATGGTAAATTAATTTGTATCCGAATGAAATTACGGTAATGACACTATAGTGGCTGTAAAGTGCAACGATGTTCGTATCTGGATGAAAATACCGTATACAAATGAAATGACCGTATACGAATGAAATGACTGTATACGAATGAAATGACCGTATACAAATTAAATTACCGTAATGACACTATATTGGCTGTAAAGTGCAACGATGTTCGTATCCGGATGGAACTACCGTATACATATGAAATGACCATATATGAATGACGTTACCGTAATGACACTATATTGGCTGTAAAGCGCAACGTCTGTTACAGCCAATATAGTGTCATTATGGTAATTTTATTCGTACCCTCCCAGGAATCCATGGATTTTTTTCCGATAGCGCAAACCGTGACATATTTACGGTATTCCAACATGTGCTAGCCCTAGGACTTAAAGGGTTAATTTCAGTTTTACATCACAGCTGGTTGAATAAAACAATTTCCTGACATTTTACAGTCTAAATGTCTTTAAATGTGTTTAGTACATTATTCTTTACATTGCTGAGTATAATACAGGTAATACTACATGCTTCCGTGTTGCATGTTGCATAATGAGGTCATGCATAATGTTTTTTAAGGGTTAGGGTTAGGGTAAGTCTTCGGGCTAACTGTGGTGCATTTACAGAAATGATTGTAAATAGCTTAGCATTTATAGCAGCTTTATAGAAAATACCTAAATATAAAGAAGTGAATGAAGTGTATTTGAACTGTAGTTTCAAAATAAAAGTACTTTTCATGCACCTATTTGCAATCTAGTTCTACAAATAATTTTTTCACATGGTTTATGATACATGTCTGCAGTTTAACATTGATTCTTAGATGTTTGTTTTTTCTTTTTCAGTTTAACAAAATGATATTTTTTTTGTACGTACATATACAACATTGGTTATTTTGTTGCTCAGTGCAACAATCTAGCATTCTACATCATGGCTGCTGCTATTTCAAGTCCCGAGGCATCTTTTTATACGTGTTTCTCTGTAATTTAGTGTGATGTTTGGGGGTATTTTTAGAAACTTTCTACATTCCTGTGGGCTTGAACCAATCTTAGTGGACACTTCAGTCGTCGGACGTCGGTGTAGGTCTGCATGATTGCAAACATCCAGTCTTGAAAAATGCTTAAAAGATTTTGTTTTTGAGTTACGAAAAGTCTGCAAGAGGTCCTGGTGCGGCTGGTTTATTGGTTTCTCAGTATCTCTTTCTGCCTGCCGCCTTCTTCTCATACCAGTAGCTCAACCATGTGGTTTCCGCTGCCTTCCACCAACAGTACAGAGATACAGAGAGACAGAGGAAGAAAAAAAAAAAGAGGCGAGTCGGAGTGAAGACAAGAGAGGAGAGGAGGGCCTGGACAGACAGTAACTGTTTGTGTTTGTTAGTGTGGGGAGGCTTGAATCAAAAGTCTGAGGTCATGTCCTCTTGAAATACGACCAAATGACATGTCAGCTAAGGACAAAAGGAAAGAAAAGAGAGGACAGGATTAAAAAACGGTTTAAAAGGAGCCCATTGTGGAGGAGGAGTGAAGGATTCCTTCAGTGAAGAGGTGCATCCTTTTCACTTGTCCCTGCGTGAGACAACATGGAGCAAGAAAGCAAATTAAGACGGTGCTAAAGCTGAGTTTCCGCCGTGGTTCTCCCCACAGAAAACACACTTCCTGTCTCCTGTTGATCACCTCAGCACATCTCGCCTCTCTTCCTGTTGCCCTCCCACCTCACCGTTACCCAGCAACAGGAGGTAGCACATTTGAGCGGCTGTCCTAAGCTGTACCGTTTTTTCTCATTTGTTTTCCTTCACTTTCCCCTATGAATCCATTGGACTGACTCCCTGATAACCTCCCTTCTCCCTCCTTTCCTTCCTCTGCTCTTGGCCCCCGACACGAGACCTCACCACGGCACAGCTGCCACAACTCAAACTTTCCACCACTGCGCAAAGCCCCATAAATTCAAGACGGGCAGCGGAGAGAGGGTGGAGATGGAGAGACCGGGGACTGAAATGTGCCAGATCAGCTGTGAGCGACAGCCCCAGCCACTGTGGCTCAGGCGGGGTGCCAAAAACTATCAAGGCACGCCCAAGTTGTGCCAAGCTCTCTCTTTGAGCCGCTTGCAAAAGCAACTGACTGACACTTCCCTTTTGATTGCACCATGTTGATGCTGATGTTGAAAGAAAATTAATTGCAGTCTGTTGCTGACATGCAGCACAATGACAGCTTAATCAGGGGCTAGGAAGTAACTCTTTGGATCAGTAACATCCAGAAAGATTGTGATTTTAACATACAACTGAAGTAGTCCATGTCTGGAGAACCCACTGATCACTGGAATCTGATACTAATATTTAAAAAATAAAGGTTTGGAATGGATATGATGAGTTTTCAGGGCAGATATAAGGTTCCTGTGGCTCAAAGATGCACCAAAAGCAGCTCAGATCACAGTTCACAGCCCTGCAGGCCTGCATGTAGTGTCTCATTCCTTTTAGTGACTTGACCCTAGATGCAGATGGACTGCTCACACTTATCAGTAACTCACAGAAAATAATACTGTTGGAGTTTGAAAAGCCCCACTGAGGCTTGATCACTATTTAAAATTACCAGCGACTCCTTTGGTGTTTCTGCTGCCAGGTTTCCATTGGCTACATCCCCATGCGTAATAAGCGCACAGGTGGAACCCTTACCTGAACCGTGGAGAGTCTTTCAGACATTCCTCGAAGTCCAGCTTGACTGTCATCCTCGCGTTTTTGGTAGCAGATCACAAAAGGCGCTTCTGTATTTGTCTGAACCGCCACTTGAAGCTGGAGATATTCGGCAAGCTGACAGGAAGAAAAGCGAACTCCTCTCGGTCTTAACGCTCCACATCGGCAGCCTGACGCATCGCTCTGGTTTCCTTCCACTAGTAGAACTTGTACTCCTGCCGCAGATCGTCCTCGTTTCTTTT
Organism: Chromis chromis; assembly: GCA_900302755.1. Classification (NCBI taxonomy): domain Eukaryota; kingdom Metazoa; phylum Chordata; class Actinopteri; family Pomacentridae; genus Chromis; species Chromis chromis. The sequence continues at coordinate 14,216 of OMNN01101361.1, forward strand.
TAATCTGATCACATCTGATTCTGAATACGACTTGTCACCACTTATGAATGAACGAAAGGGATGGTAGTAGTTGCGTTGTTACCATGTTATCCGGGAAATTTAAAAAAAAAAGCGAGAAAGATGGAGAAGATGCTGGAGAGAGCCGTGCGTAAAGTTCCCTCCGGTTAAAGTGTTGATCGATACGGATGGATGTCCCTAAATGAGTAAAACAGAAGGCAGCCTGTGGATTGGATGTGGACTGGAGGACTCTCTCTGTCTCTCTGTCTGTCTCACGCACACACAAGCGCGCACACGAGGTCCAACCCCCCTCATCTCACCATTTCCGGGTTTCTTACTCATGGCAAATTGTGGTCTGCCAGTAGGAAACTGCTCAAAATGAAAGGTTACACTACAAAGTGTGTGTTTTCTTGACGAACTCCAGCAGGTTGCATCATGTGAAAATATGGGCTTGAAGGACATATAATGATATTTATATCCTAACTACAGACACATCATGGTGGATGTCTCTCCCTCCTGCTTGTGTATTGGACTCCTTAGTTTCACTGAAGTGTGAGCTTCACTAGCTCAGAGACTGGGTGTGTATTCTTGTCTGGCAACTTTGTCTGTTTTGTTTTTTGTTGAGGTGTAAAGAAGAGACAACCTGCCTTAAACGCTTTCCACCGACGCTGAACCAAATCTATGGAAGCCTATGTGTGCCAAGAAAAAAATACAGTAAAGTAATGTGTGGTAAAAACAAGAGTTCTTATGCTAAGTCAATATTATGTGATAGTGTGTTAGATTAATAAATACTAAGTTCAATTCATATAATTAGATTGTTCAAATGTTTAATTACCAAGTACAAATGAGGATTTAGTAAGTCAGAATTATGAGAAAATATGCAAACATGATTAAGTATGTATAAATAATTAAGTGGTAAATCAAAATTATGCCATACTGACTAAAAATTACCACACAAAAAAAGAAATAAACTAAGACCAAATCAAAAGTGTGAATAGGCAAATTATGACTAAAATAAAAGTAAAATATGGCATAATAAGTCCAAAAACAGACCTCTTGAATACCCCAAAATAGGCGATACTCCTTTAAAACTATGACTTACAAAGACAAAAAATCGAAATACTAAGTCAAAACTCAGACTTACTATCAGTTACTGAGTCAAAACTATGAAACGCTGAGTCAGTAAAGTTAAACGCATGACATACTAGTCAAAACATAAGGAAAAATATGAGACACTATGTCAAAAGTAAGACTTAATCATTTCAAAACGTGAGTAAGTTACAATTTTTAGGAACTACTAAGTAAAGTGAAAACTTAAAGTAAAAAATATGAGTAATCCAAAATACAGTCCCCACGCTTAGTATATAGAAATTATGAGATGGTAAATCTAAATTCTGCAATAATAATAAGAAAAACATATCCAAATTTGGTCATCAAAGTAAACCTAAATCAAAACTATAAGACTCGCAAAATTGAAATATAGCATACTAAGTCCATAGACAGACTTACTAAGTCATAAATGTGTGATACTCCTTGAAAATCATGACTTACTGGTAAGTTAAAAACAAACAAACATACTAAGTCCATAGACAGCCAATAAGTTACAACTACTGAGGATTACTATTACTAAGTGAAAATGAAAACAGAAGGTCAGAAGTAGGCAATAGTAATTAAAACTGCTGAAATACTATGTCAAAATTATGAGATACTATATGATATATGTAGATCTATGACTTAGGATGAAAGTAAAAAAAAACATGACAGTGAGTAAAAATGTTCATACACAAAGTCAAAAAGTATTGAATTAAAAATTTGGACTTAATAAGTCAAACTCATTAGATACTAATCCATAATATGACTTAGTATGTAGAAAGTACAAGATTAAATAATAATTAAAACTAAGACTAAATCAGAACTATGAGGTAATGGGTTAAAACTAGTCAAAACCACATGAAAACTATGATTAGGTAAGTATAAAATAAGAAACACTAAGTCAAAAGACAGATTTTAAAATGAAAATGACACAGTACATACAAACTATGACTTACTATGTCAAAACCAAGTAAAGATTGTTACCAAATGTAAGACTCACTAATTCAAACATATGACCTAATAAATTACAACTACTCAGGCTTACTGAGTCCAAATTACATAGTTATCAAAAAATGTCACATTACTGAAATTCCAAGATACCAAGTCAAACTTAAAATGCAAGTCTATTTTATTTTTAATTTATCTACTAAGTGTGACTCACCATAGGGATTTACATTTTAGCATGCCTAACCTTTAATGTTTTTCTTCTGGTGTAAATGGGCTTCCATAATTCCCACGTCTCAGAAGAAGACTAAACAAACCATTCCAACGTGTTGGGCAACTTTAGATGCGCAATCTCCACTTTGTTATCATCACCACAAACTGGTGTAGTCACACTCTGAAGCCTGTGGTTGACTCCTGAGCAGGGATGTGTAATTACAGCAGCTCAGAAGGCTTATCTGTCTGTGTTCATTATTTCACTGTGTGCTGAAATACACAAACCATCTATCTATCTATCTATCTATCTATCTATCTATCTATCTATCTATCTATCTATCTATCTATCTATCTATCTATCTATCTATCTATCTATCTATCTATCCGTGGCTCCCCCTGCTGGTCAGAAACAGACACTGCAGCTCATCTGACAACAATGTCACTGTTGTGGTGTTTTTGTGTTGCTTGTTGATTTCATTGATCAGTTTATCTTCTTCTCGGGATGTCTGTGTGTCAGAGCCTCATGGTATCGCGATACTTTTACTGTCCACCTCAATGGTTTAATAGGAATTCGCAGATATGTTTCCTCAGACGTCACAGAAAGGGTGTAGTTTATGTCTGTTGTTGCTAAATTACTTCGGAAATAAATAATCCAGTGATAATCTCTCAAGACAAAGAGGTTTATATGTGGAATGGTTCCAGTCACTACAGTCCAGAGGCAAAATGATTTCGAGAAAAAAAAAAAAACAGGAGTTCCAGACACAAACTCTGACCCTCTGTATGTTTTGAACAGTGATAAATGCTTTCCTATTCCTCTCCTTCCCGTGGTCTGTCAGCATCTGGGCTCTTAAAATTAATCTCTCAAGAGCGCGCAGGAGCGTCAGAAATGCAGCGCTGCGCCAATAACATGGGGGCGTGTGCGTAAATGGCGCACGCAGAACGCGCAGCGCAGACAGTCACTGGGGACAGACGGTTTGGAAGGAGAAATAACACCGTTGTCGCACGAAGTAAAACTTGGCTGCTCGACAGGTTCTTGTTTGTCTTTGACAGGAGATCCCCTACGCATCTGTCCAAGCACCAAGCGACTCAGAATGTGCTTTAAAACATCCGGGGAGGTTTTCAAAGTAAAGGCACGGCTGGCATAAAACACCAGTACAGTGTTTGACAACGATGCATACAACATTTTAATAAAATATATGAGTAGTATCGCAGTAGCAAATCAGTTAGTAACCTTTAAGGCCTCCTGTAGCTACTTGAAATAAAATAATAATAACAACTGCATTACACAAGGCTGGATTAACCAGGGCTTGGGCAATGTTTAACTGTGGGCACCTATAATCCCTTTGATTGTGAACTTTGTTGTACAATGTAAGCATTTAGCTACATTAACTGAATTATTAACGTGTGGAAACTAGAATAAATAGTTCTTGGCCAGGAGTCAATGATAAACTACAACATCTAGCTGTGGACCTTTCCCCATTTCTGTCTCCCCTCATCTAACCTCTCTATGTGAGAAGTCAAATGGCATCAACATACATGTTTTAAAAGAGAAACTAGATTTGAATACAAGGTTGAAAACAAAATAGGGAGTGCTTCCATGGGTCAGGAGCAATAATGTTGGTAGATTAAAAGCGGCAAATACAAAATCAGATTGCTCCTCAAGAATAGGGATAATGAATGTCCCACTTCTTATCCAGCAATCCAAAGAGTATCGTTCTGATTTCAAATATAGAAATCTTTTATAATACTATTCATCTGGGTGTTGAATCCGAGTGTCTTGGATTCTCTTTGGACTGTCAGCCAAAACTGAGGACTTCCATCAAAAGGAAGGTGGAATATTTTTTCATCTTTATTAAAAACAAAGTTGTTCTACAAGACAAGGCAACATGATTGGATAAAACTGCAGGAGCCTCCTTAAAACCACAGACAGCCAGGGGCCTTCATTACTAAATAGTTTTTACTAAGCCTGTTATTAATTTGGTAAAACTGCTGTTTTGTATTCTGCATCATGGACCTGAAAACTGAAACACCTTCATACATCGTCTACATACAAGCATAGACATCACATACAAGAATATTTCCCCCATATTCATGCTCCTCAGGTCCTAACTTGTGGTGCGTTATGTAGTCACTGTAATAGTTATGGGGCAGTGTAGTAGTTCTAGTGGTTTGTGAAGCGAACTTGTAACCAGTGGGTCGCCGGTTCGAGCCCCCAGACTGGCAAGAGGTTGAGGTGAGAAAGTGAGAGCGACCGCTTGTCCCAGTCACCACCACTGTGGGCCCTTGAGCAAGGCCCTTAACCCCTGACTGCTCCCCGGGCGCTGCACCGTGGCAGCCCACTGCTCCTAGTATGTATAGTTAAGATTAACTTTGAATAGGATGGGTCAATGCAAAAAAGGTTTGGCCAAGGGGATCAATAAAGGTTAGATTATTATTATTATTAACTATTCGAGGCTGTACAATGAAATCTCTGGTGATATCCTTCCTGATGAATAAGGGTTAGCATAAAAATCACAATGAGAAGTGTTCAGAAATATTAAAAATAAGGCTGAATGATTTGGAAATAATGTCTCATTCTAAATCAGATACTGTGATTTATACTATCTGCCATATTCAATAGATTTAAAACATGTGATGGAGCATTGCCACATATGATACCATCAAAATGTTTATATGTATATTCAAATGCAAAGATGAGAACAATTATCATAAGAGTTAGTAACTGTGTTGAATTAAATGAGTAAAATAATAATGCAGTGGTGGCGCAAGTCTCTGGGCTACTGATCAGAGGGTCAGAGGATCAAACCCCAATGCGCCCATTGTTTGGTCCTTGAGCAAGGCCCTTAACCCTTCCTCTCCAGGGGCACCGTACCATGGCTGAGCCTGCGCTCTGACCTCAACTGGGATATGTGAAAACAACATTTCACAATACTGTAAAAATGTATTCGTGACAAATAAAGGTTTCTTCTTCTTCTAAATGCAAGAGGTAAATACCAGAACCTTTCTGTAAACAGTCTGTGACATTGAAACAGGTAGGTCAGGAACAGCATCTGATCTAATCTGATAGCAATAGAAAGTAAACTTTGGGTCAGACATGCTGCGTCATGTATATTCTAAATTGATAGCTTTGTTTCTCACAGCAGTTTTGATTCAAAATCTATTCATTGTCCTTCAAATATGAATGTCTTTCTTATTTTTTCTATTTTTTCCACTTCTTGACTATCTGTCAAAAGCTCAAGATCACCTGCTGGAACTTGTGGTGAGACTGATATATCAGATATTATTTCCAACTGTTATTTTTAAAAGAAACCTTGAATTTGAAAGATGACTTTCCCTCAACTATTACACATTTTATTTTTTGATCTGAAAATAGCTGATTCACTGGGCACACACAGAATAACTGGAAAATACCTTGACCTACAAACACTTTTGATGAGGTAACCATCGCTTATATTGGAGCACATTTTTAAAGAAACAGGCCTCAAAAGAGTAAAAATGTGACCGACATCCAAAGCGTCACCTGTCAGTTGCTTTTTATTTTGAAGGAAGCCCCGCAGTGTTTCCGGTGCATCCGCGGCTTCTTCTGTCCGCCTTGACGCGCCTCTCCTCCGTGTAAAGCTTTGCATTGGAGGGGGGTGAAGCCGCATAAAAAGGGTTCCCATAATGCGGGCGTGAAGCGCTCCGTGTGGCAAACGGAGGGGGAACCGGGAGGAGGACAGCGGAGGGGGGGCTTACCGGGTGTGGGGGGGTTGGAAGTCCACACCGAGCCTGCACCGGCCAGGAATAAAATGTCGAACCGAAAGCACCGGGACAACCAAGAGATCTGCGCCCGCAAGGTCCGGGAGCTGGCCCAGTCTGGAGTAAACAAACACTGCTTCGAGTGCAACCAACCCGGGGTGACTTACACCGACATCACGGTGGGCAGCTTCGTGTGCACGTCGTGCTCCGGAATGCTGTGAGTAGAAAAGCTACTGAGCATCAGTGTTGAGGGGACGAAAGTACCAAGGCCTGAGATTGCACCACGCACCACCCAGAGACAGACATATATACAGTGTGTTATTTTAATTCCCCCTCCACGTTACCGGGGGGGAGTGTTAAGAGTGGTGCAACACGCCGAGGATGTGTGCACACGTTCATTTACGCAGTGTCTGCCTCTCTCTCTCTCTCTCTCCTTCTCTCATGCGTGTCTTCCAACAGCTTCATAAACGACAGACCGCTAGTTGGTCATTTTCCAGCTCTGAGTTACGTTTCATTTCGTCATGGTGCAGGTTTGACACTATACCTCTCTCTCTCTCCAGGCTCCTCTCCGGTGTGGGCGTGTGTGTGTGTGTGTGCTGTCACATTCTGTTCTGCATGTTCAGCCTAGAAAGTCTCCTCAGGAAGACGGTTTCAGCACTTTATATAGCGTGCGTTATTGCGCAATCTTTTGCACACTGTCCCCCACTTTGTGTCCCCCCACTACCAGCATGGAGAAAAAAATAGGAGGCTCTGACAAAACATTCCTTCTTGTTCACAAGGGGGGTGTGTGTGTTGCACCTTTATTATCCACAACACATCTTTGCCCTTAGATTCACACATCACATGTCAAATACTTCCTCTCTCCCACCTGCTCTGTCTCCCCCCCCTTTGTGCCGCCTTAGAGGTGAGGACTGGCTACAGATCTTCACATTTTGCTTCCTCCTCCACACACACACCCCTTTTTTTTTTTTTTTTTTAACTTCCCTCCCTCCATGTCTCCTCTGTGTCCCAGGAGAGGCCTCAACCCTCCCCACAGAGTCAAGTCTATCTCCATGACGACTTTCTCCCAACAGGAAGTGGAATTCCTGCAAAACCATGGCAACGAGGTGAGTGACGTGGCACCCTGGCGGGGGGCTTCAGGTGGGCTTTGGAGCTGATGCACCTGTTTACCAAGACAAAGCGTGAATGTCAATGCTTGTGTTGTGTACATCTGGAAGACGTCCGAGGTCGTCGGTCGCCGTTTGTTTGTGTGTTCAGGTTTAAAACGGTCCGATATGGAATATAAAACGCCCCTGGAGGCTACCAGTCGGACCAGTCTTTGTGGTCAGGGGAGGAAGAATGCTGCTGCTGGGCTCACAGTGAGCCAAGAAACAAAAGGAGCAGCAGTTTCTGTCCCACAAAAACCATGATCTATTTCCTTCCTGTGTGTGTGTGTGTGTGCATGTGTGCGTGTGTGTGTGTGGGACACTGATTCCCAAACTTTTTTAAACCAAGGTGCTCCTTCATAGAGGTTTTTAACTGTAAAATGACCCCTTCGGTACATATTGTGACCCAAAGTCAACCAAGAACTAATATAAGGGGTCATTTTTATTAGTGATTCATATTTTTAGTATTGAAAAATTCCTAAAGTCTAAGGTGCCATCAATTCAATTCAATTTTATGTTAGCAGCTGGATATCTCAGTGACTAACACCTCAGACCTTGGCGTGGGAGATTGGTGGTTCAAATTCCAGGTCAGGGTGCAGGTATCCAGTGAGGACCCTTAGGCAAGGTCCTTAATGCTGCCCTGCCTGCCTACCTACCTATGTACGTCGCTTTGGATAAAAGCGTCTGCTAAATGAAATGTATTTATATAGCTCATATTTACATGTCGCTTCACATAGTAAGGTACGAATTAACACAGGAGAACAGAAAACCCAACAATCCAAAGTTGCTTTTGGATTCCCTATGAGCATAAGTCAGCGACGGTGGGAAGGAACCCAAAAAACCCCCACCTCCGACAGAACCAGGCTCACGGAAGGTGGCCATCTGCCTCGACTGGTTGGGGTGAGAGAGGGGATGAGGGGATAGCAGGAGAGGTTGGGGTAGGGATAACATCATTAGGTTGCTTTTTTGTCCAATTAACAGCCTAAAACCAAGAAATATTCAGGTTCTGAACACTTAAAAAACAGCTAAACCCTCGATGTTTGTCATTTTCAGAGAAAGAATGCCCTAATTAATAATCAGTTATCAATTCAGACGCTTTTATCCAAGGTGACGTAGATAGGTAGGTAGGTCGGGCAGCATTAGGGACCTTGCCTAAGGGTCGTTTCTGGATCCCTGCTCCCTGACCGGGATTTGAACCATCGATCTCCCATGCCAAGGTCTGGGGTGTTAGTCACTGAGCTATCCAGCTGCTTATCAATTAATCAATTAGTTGCTGCACAATTTTCTGTTGATTAACGAAGACATATACCTTTCTTATATGTTTATAATTGTCAGCCTCATCCAATCCAATCTGTTGAGCCGTAGTTGTGTTATCATGACAACCTGTGATGTCAGCAATTGTACCTGCAGCCTATTTATTACCTCCGCCAAGCGCGAAGCGAAGGTTATGTTTATGCCGGCGTTTGTCTGTTTGTCTGTCTGTTTGTTTGTCTGTTAGCAAGATAAC
>OMNN01101361.1:22872-33119 GCA_900302755.1 Chromis chromis
GAACCCAAAAAACCCCCACCTCCGACAGAACCAGGCTCACGGAAGGTGGCCATCTGCCTCGACTGGTTGGGGTGAGAGAGGGGATGAGGGGATAGCAGGAGAGGTTGGGGTAGGGATAACATCATTAGGTTGCTTTTTTGTCCAATTAACAGCCTAAAACCAAGAAATATTCAGGTTCTGAACACTTAAAAAACAGCTAAACCCTCGATGTTTGTCATTTTCAGAGAAAGAATGCCCTAATTAATAATCAGTTATCAATTCTACAATTTCATTTAGCAGATGCTTTTATCCAAAGCGACGTACATAGGTAGGTAGGCGGGGCAGCATTAAGGACCTTGCCTAAGGGTCCTCACTGGATACCTGTGCTCTGACCTGGATTTGAACCACCGATCTCCCATGCCAAGCTATCCAGCTGCTTATCAATTAATCAATTAGTTGCTGCACAATTTTCTGTTGATTAACGAAGACATGTACCTTTCTTATATGTTTATAATTGTCATGTTGACATCAGCCTCATCCAATCCAATCTGTTGAGCTGTCGTTGTGTTATCATGACAAGCTGTGATGTCAGCAATTGTACCTGCAGCCTATTTATTACCTCCGCCAAGCGCGAAGCGAAGGTTATGTTTATGCCGGCGTTTGTCTGTTTGTCTGTCTGTTTGTTTGTCTGTTAGCAAGATAACTTGAAAAGTTATGAATGCATTTTCATGAAATTTTCAGGAAATGTTGATAATGGGCCAAGGAACAGATGATTACATTTTGGTGCTCCCCCTCCCCCCACATCCCCTCGGACCAGCCCTAATGGGTGGACATGAGCTGCTTGGCGGAGGTCTGCGCTCTCCGAGTGCTTTTCTAGTTAGATTTGCTTCTAATCTCTTGGTAATTAGTCTTTATGTCTTCAGTTTGAAAACTTGAAACTGAAAATGAGACGCCACACAGCACCCACTCTGGGAACCACTGGTGTGGGCAACGTTCGCTCCCTGAGCTTACATCACATGGATAAACGGTGAAGTGGTTCAGGCTATCAGGATGAGTGCTCGCTCGTTTTTTATTAGCTCCTCGGTGGCCAGGATGTGCATGTGTGCGCGTCAAGTATAATGTGCAGAGAGGCAGAGGTGTGTATGGTCCGGCTCTTTCCTCCTAATCATCCTCTGAAGAGTGATCCGGCCAGTCATGATTCACTGGCAGTAATATTCGCTGCACTCTGACTCTTACTCCGGAGATGAATCATCGATGAGAAAATCTGTTTGTGTTTTTTTTTTTTGAGAGATTCTCTGAGGTTAAAATGTCACAACTTAGACAGATCAGTCAAGCCTAATGTGCACGGTTTAACTTGTTTTTTTCCTGCGGTAATGTGTGTGTTCAGGTTGGGAGAAGGACCTGGTTATGTGTGTTTGACCCAAAGGCGGACGGCTGCCCTGACATGAAGGACTCTCAGAAGTTCAAAGAGTTCCTTCAGGATAAATACGAGAAGAAAAAATGGTGAGAATTTGCCCTCAGATTAAACACAACACACTGATGTAACCACACAGAAGCTAAGGCTCTAAGGCGAATAGGGCTGCGACAGGCTATTATTTTGAAATATTTTGATTATTTATTGATCATTTTGTGTGTTCTTTTCTCTTTTTTTAATCAGCTGATTATTTGGTGCAGAAAATTTGTGAAAAAATGGTCAACAAAGCCCAAAATATCTAGTTAGTCATTATATTAGAAGAAAACTATCCATCCATCCATTATCTATACACCACTTAATCCTCTGTAGGGTCGCAGGGGGGCTACACATAGAGACAGACAACCAAGCGCACTCACATTCACACCTATGGACAATTTAGAATCATTAATTATGTTCATGTTTTTGGACTGTGGGAGGAAGCTGGAGTACCCAGTGAAAACCCACGCTGCACAGGGAGAACATGCAAACTCCACACAGAAAGATCCCAGGCGTCCTAACCGGTTAGGACGCGAACCGGGGCTCTTTTAGCTGTGAAGCGTCAGTGCTAACAACCGAGTCACTGTGCAGCCCAAAAGAAAACTAGCCAATGATACATTTTGGGGAGATTTATTTTTATTTTCATGATTCTTATCTTTCCAACTAGCAGCATTATCAGGTCCAAACATTTCCATTAGCCTCTACTGCGCTGGTCATGCTAATTAGCAAGTAGTGTTAGGATGCTAACACACTAAACTGAGATATACACATACCTGCCAAGCAACAGCATGCTAACACTAAAATTGATTTAACGCCATTTGAGCTGCCCTGTATGTATAAAAGTTGCTATACGAATAAAGTTTATTATTACAATTCTAACTATTATTGTTAGCATGCTAGTGATAGCATTTAGTTTATTGCACCAATGTGCCACAGCCTCTTCTTACCGATTCCTAGAGTTGCTAACATGACTGTAGAATCTTGTTTTTTTTGCATTTTTACACGTGAAATAAATATATTTTGAAGGTTAACTAACTGCAAAAATTGCGCAACAAATGAGATTCACTTCCGGATGGACTACTTTTCACAGGGTAAATGGTATAAGCGGGGAAAATTAGATCCAGACAACAGCTAATAGGGTTTGTTCCAAAATTAGACATTCATTCTTTGAAGTGGAGATGCCTGGTCGGAAGAATTAGCTCAAGGAAAAAAGTTGCTTTTGTGCTGGAAATTAAAGAAGAAAAAAAAGTAATTGTTAAATTCCAAGTTCTAGAAATGTCCTTGATGTTTGGTAATGAGCTAACGAGATAAAAGCTTTGGTTGTGCTTCTTATGAGGGCAGTTGGTGACACAGACTTGTTCCATCTGTTGCAGGCATTTTTCCAAAAGTAAGAACCGGAGGGATGTAGAGGGTCCTTGGAGTCCAGGGGTCCAGGCGGTACCCCCTTCCCATGGTCCCTTAACAAACCAGGGCCCTTCCCATAATCTACCCCCTAATGCCAGATCCACAAGGCCACTGGTAAGAGCCTATATGTGTCCTAACTGTGCATGAATAATGGAGATACAGTGAGGCAAGTGAAAGTCAGAGGATGAGGATTCAGGAGGGAAAGTGGGTGGGTGTGGTAGAAAAAGAGGAAGTGAAAGAGACATGTTGTTCAAAGGGTGCCAAAAAACAGAATAGGAGGTGAAGAAATGACCTGAATTCACTTCCACACTGCAGCACAGAGCCTGAGACTGATGGGTCAGACAGTCAGAGGGCCAGGTAGCTTCCACATCAAAGCCTCTGCTTATGCATTATTGAGAAAAGATGAAAGAGACTCCCTTCGTCTGCCTTTGTGTCTCTTTTTTCCGCCTCCCATCTGCTACTTCTCCCTTCCTTATATATCTTCTTTCCCGTAGTCTCAGTCCCAGCTGCCGTCATGGGATCGAGCTCCTGCCATCTCGCCTGCCGACATGCGGACGGACGTGTTCACCGCTCGGCCATCGCGCTCCCAGAGCTTCAGAGACCCCCCTCTGAAAGGTCGGAGGTTGATCTTTATTGGAGGAATACGCATTTTGAGTCTGATCACTTGTTTGACCGGTTATCTCTCTCCAATGCAGATCCAACCCTGTGTGGGATTGAAAGACAGCGGCCAGGCTCCCTGTCGTCGGCGCTGGGAGGTCAGAGCCACGGCCCCTCATTCCCTGCCCTTCCACGGCCCTCAGGTTCATCCCCTTTGTTTTCTTTCTGCTTTAAAAAAATGAAACTGTATATTTTGTGACCTGTTTTTGAAGATTAGTGCTTGGGCTTGTGCTGAGCATCAAAGCACAAGCCCAAGGGGGGAAGTCCAAAAGTGTCGAGCCACATTGTTGGTTTGGTCTCTTCTTGAGGTTTGTTAGAATAATGCTTGTCTTATCGGTTGTGTAGCTTTAACCTATTACTGGAAAGAAATGACTACTGAGCAGAAGCGTGCAAATGGTTTTCTTTTCTGACTTGGAGAAAAGGTTAAAATTTCTGTTGTTATGGTTGAAAAGAGCTTCAATCAAAACCTTTTGAGCTGTTCAACTAGTGCCTTGACTATTGAGTGAATCCACACCCTAGTCAGGTGGGTGTTGACAGTACAATGATCAGATAGCATGACAAGTACGCAGACAGTCCTTTGACCAGCTACTATAACAAGCAACCCTGACATGCAGCGTTATTTAAATAATACCATGCCACAGATGATTCAGTGTTAGCATGCTGAATGCTAGCAGATCAGTTAGAGCCGTAGCCAGGAACTTGAATGTCCACAACTTCCATCAAAAAACCCCCTTTCAGACAGCGTGGTGGGACAGATTATCCGCCACATGACCACAGACCACGTGTCACAACCCGATCCAATTATTGCCACATGCAGTTTGTCCGTTTTGCAAAATCATTTGCAACTGGCCACAGAGGCTGCTGATGACATTGTCGGTGTGCACACCAGAGAACATCTGCTCAAACTGCGACGGATCGCCTTGGGGGAAGTCGGGTTGTGATCTCGTCGCCCACACTGAGGCCTGATCGGAGTCGGCTCCAGCGGACCTCCACAAATATTCCAGTCCTGCCGTGGCCCGTATACTGTCCAGACATGTCACCTATGGATGTGTCCAGCAGTGTGATCCTGCTCCCACCAAATATTCCTCAAGCCCTTCAGGAAGAGTTGCACAACATTAACCCACCAGCTTAGACTACTTCATTAACTCTATGCATTGCAGATGTGTAACTCATTACTGACCTGTGATCTCTGGTTTCTATAACCCCTCACTCATTCCGCCCGTTATCATTTCTAATATAGCGTATGCTTTTATGATGTCTATTCTGTTGTAGAGAGGCCATGTGTTGGTAGATTTAATATAATATTACATGCTGTATTTCTGTTATTGTTCAGTACAGTAGAGCCAAGGGTCTAAACTGTGGTAGCCTGTGCCTTCTGCATACTGAGGACCAGTGCAGCCACTGTTCTATTTGTGAGGCCAATCCCTGTTCCCATGTGATCTAAGGGAAGCGTTGTGGTTACATGGATTCCTTGTCCTTTCCTGTTCTATCCTGTGGGCCTCTAAGCTAGAACATTTGGCGGTGCACAGTGCCATCGTGTTTTTCGTCATTGAATTATTTCACTGATTCTCACTGATGACACTCTGCGCACATCACCGTTGGCTCTAAGTGTCACTCTGCGAAGCACAAAGAGAGAGAGGAGTACTGAGGTTGCAGTCATGTTGTTCAGCTTGTCATTGTTTCCTCGTTAGAACGCCGCGTCGGTTAAAAATGCCTCCAATGCCATCGTCTCGCCACACTTGGTTACTTTTCATGAATAGCAAAATTCAACAGGCTGCGACAACAGTTTAGCATGACGTCAGTGACGCTCTCTCTTTTCTCTTTCCTCCACTCGTATCCCTGTTTCTTTTCTGTCTCTGTCTATTCTATCTGACTCCCCTCTTTTCTCCAACCTCGTAGCCAGTAGCTCTTTCAAAAACCACTTCACTTTAGGTAAGACACGGCGCCGGCTGACGCTTTTGAATGTGTGCTGCTGAATGGCTGAAATCAATAAGCTCTTCTATGCTGTATCATTTATAATAGATGGCCAGTCTACGGGGCGTGCTGGCGCTGCCCGTGCCTCACATGCATGTGAATGTACCTGAGAGCGGTTTGAGAAAAGACACGGCGCTCTATATTCATTTAGCCGACAGAGTCACGGCTGGCCAGTGTCACATACTGCAATTGGGGTCAATATTTCTCTTCATCAGTCAGGTTTCCCACTTCAAAGCCTTGATCTGAAGGCTGTGAGGGTCAAGGAGGCGCACACATACACACCCCCTGTTCCCTCAGAGGAAAAAGAACAAGTTTAAAGTTATTTTTAGGCCCTAGCTGCCCCTGTCAGCAGCAGGCCGCTGATATTTCGCACCACGTTGGCGTTGAAGCACTTAAAAACTATGTAGGGCACAGCTGTAATCCCACGATGCACATCACCATCCCAAACAAGTATTCGAGGAAGTTCAGGTATGTTCGCAAAGATAGGCCCTATCCCTATCTCTACAGCCACATACTGTATATATGACCACATCCCAAAAACATGCAGCCTGACTGTTGCATGCTTTATATCAGTCTGTATCAGGTCGAGTCTGGTCTGGTCTTCATTTCTGACTCCCCATGCTAGAGGCTTACTTGCTGCTACTAGCATGCTTTGTGGCGTATGTTTGCTTGCAATGATATTAAATGTCATTTCCTGTCTTTGTTGCATCTAACAATTGTGTCCAAGAAATTTTCGGCTTGCTGCTGTGCCTTTTTGAATGCTTAAACACAATGACATTACATGCTGTATTTAGCACATGCCAAGCTAATCCGGCCTTTTTAACATGAAAGTGTTAACATAGCGCGAGATAATTTGCTTTTTTAGATAGTTTGTGATTCTCCTTTCTACATGAATAGTAATATAGTTTCAAGGATTTCTGTTTGAATATATATAAATGAATAGACCAACATTTAACACGATAAAGCACTTTATAGATTAATTAAAATAGTATTCATTTCATTCAGACTTTTCAGTAAACAGTCTCACCTCAAGATCCATTTAGGAGCTGTCATGGAGTTTTCAATCATTTTGCATACTCTGATTAAATGCACCTAGAAGTGAGATTGTTTAGTGAACTGCTGTTTGCAGAAATTCATTTTGAGCAAAGTGTTTCGGTGTCTTTTAAATCTGAACAGCTTCATTTTGTATTTGCACAGTAACTTTGTTTCATTATATTGCTACACCATTTTATGTGTTATGAGTAAGTATTAGTAAATTGTGATCCAGACCTCTACGCATTTCGGGCATTTGCAATCATAATATATAGATTGATTTGATAGGAAATTAGTGAAACATCATGTGGCTCTTCCTGTTTAAGCCTCTCTTTCATCGTCTGTCTTTGTGCTGACTCTGCTTTGTTTCTTTCTCTCAGGACGTACAGTGTCGGCCTCGGGGGCCTCAGGGCCTTTCAGGGCCTTCCCCAAGTCGCTCAGCGTGGACTTCGGAGGTCTGAACCATCCCCAGCCACAGCCTCTGCCACAGTCTCTGTCCCAGCCACAGCAGCAGCAGCAGCAGCAGCAGCCACAACAACACCACCACCACCACCACCACCAACAGCAGCAGCAGCAGCCTGGAAATGTGGGTCAGACGACACCGCCGGTCGGCTGCTCCAGCTCCCAGGACAGGTACGCTGCTGTGTCACACCTGGACAGCGTCTTCTCTGATACAACACCGGCCCCAGGTAAGGACCGCTTGTGAGTCGATGCTTTTAGTGTCAGGTTTTGGTGATTTGTTGGGAATTCAGCGAGCAGCGGCAGAAGCAGGAAAGCAACTGTATGCCACTTCTACTGCATTACTGTGCCACTTTAGCTGAGAGGAAACAACTGTACTGTTTAATTCACTACATTTATCTGAGTTTAAAAATACCCAAAACAAAATCATCAGCTTATTCAAATAAAACACATTGTTAAAGATAATAATAATCTCTTTATTGATCCCCTTCCTTCTCTGCATTGACCCATCCTATTCAAAGTTAACCTTAACTATACATACTAGGAGCAGTGGGCTGCCGCGGTGCAGCACCCGGGGAGCAGTCAGGGGTTAAGGGCCTTGCTCAAGGGCCCACAGTGGTGGTGACTGGGACAAGCGGTCGCTCTCACTTCCCCACCTCAACCTCTTGCCAGTCCGGGGACTCGAACCGGCGACCCACCGCTTCACAAACCACTATTCCACCACTGCCCCTGTCAAATGTCATCAAAGTTCACATCGTAGTGCTTGTTTTGGTAAACTAATGAATGAATGAATCAATGAAAACTATTTAAAAAGGCAACAAATATGAACAATCTAGAAGCTGAGATCATGAAATCTTACAAGAGGAATGTTGCCAATGAACCTTTTCTCTAACTAAAGCTGCCAAGGAGATTAGTAGAGTCAAAAGTATTAAGTGTTTTACTGTTAAGCAAAGCATCGAATCATGTGTTAACTCCTGAGACATCACAAGGCATGTTATGTTTTGCACTGTAATCAAAAAGCGCTTCTGTGTAGAGCAGTGAAGTGTCACAGTGTGTTTAATCACCTACAGTCAGTGAAGTTACACATGGTGATGATGTTAGATTGATGTTTCTAGTTGGCTTCACAAACCACTCGGCCACCACTGCCCCTGCTTTAATCAGTTAGCCACTGATGCTAACTATTGCTACAGTACTGCTCTGTTTTCTGCTGTCTTAAATCAAACTGAGAACCACCTGGAAGCCTCCATCTTTGTCATTCTTCTTGTATCTTTACAGAAAAGTAACTCTGGATCCAGACTTGAGTCTCCAGTTCCAGCTGGCCCGCTACAGACCAGGAGACCTCGGCTTTGTCCCCCGACCTGCACCGAAACACAAAAACGCCAGGACGGGACTTTTGTCCAGCAGCACCCATGTTCCTCTGCACAGGTTTGTAAGGACCACAAAACTTTAAAAGAAGCGCTGAGCTCAAAAAGAATATCCTACCTTTTCTAAACAATAAACATATTAGAGAAAAAATCATTCATTCATTATTTTAGAGTTTCAGTGGCAAACTATTGGTTCAGAATCAGAATCAGAATCAGAAATACTTTATTTATCCCCTAGGGGAAATTTCTTTTTGTTACAAGTGCTCCTAATCAAAAGTCCTAAAGTAAGAAGGAAGTATAAGATATATCAATGAAAATATAAACATAATATAATATAAAATAAAAATAATAATATAAAAAACATATCAAAACACGAAAAATAAATGTACATTCAGCTACTAGATGACCTACAGTTGAATTGTAGGTCGTTGCACATGTGTTAAACAGAGAGAGGAGTTGTACAGTTTGATGGCCACAGGAAGGAATGATTTCCTGTGGTGCTCAGTGGTGCATTTAGGTACCATCAGCCTCTTCTGTGGCTGACCAGTACGTCATGAAAAGGGTGGGAGACATTATCTAAAATGACATTTAGCTTGGACAGCATTCTTCTCTCTGACACCACAGTCAGAGTCCAGCTTCACTCCTACAACAAAATGACCACAAATAGTGCTTCAGTACAAAGAAACCTGACTTGTCTAGTTACCTTCTACTGACAAGAATCTACACAACATTAGTGGTAACTTTCACTAATTTTACAAAGAACTACTTGTAGATGGTGAATTCAGTTTGTTTTGCTCTTTGAACCGACTCTACTGACAACATCCCGTCTCATGTGTCACGATCTGTGTCTCTCTGCTGTTCTTTCACTCAGGAAACCTTCCAGCCAGAAGACGATCAGCTCCGTTAAACTGACCGACTCCGCTGTTGGATTCTTGATCTCCAAACACTCCAAACTCAAATGACAGTAACACAACTAATTTCCTGAACACTGTAAAAGCCTTTAGACTAGCAAAATACACAAACCTGTATTTATTTTGTGGTACACATGTTTGGAAGATGTCTCAGTTATCTGAAGTGAATCCTGTAAATGAATCTGGATGTTACCAAATCTACGATGCCATGCAGCGGGGGAGTGTCTGAACTTTGTAACAACCACGATTGGCTGACATTTAAGAGGAAAGAGGAGCTTTGCCAAAAGGAGCTTTGAGCAACGATGTACATGTGTGTGGTGTGACACAAAGCTGGAAGTTAACCCTCCTATTATCCCTGGTTAATTTAATTTGACCCCATTCAATGTTTATCATTCAAAAAAATAATAGTCTGCTTCATATTTCATGACATACATTGGCATCGGTGTTCCTCTGGGGTTAATTTGACCCCAAGCTGTTTTAGCTGTGTAAAATGTTAAATGATCTGCACTTACACTACCGGTCAAAAGTTTTAGAACACCCAGATTTTTTCAAGTTTTTTAGCCGCCTATCACACAAGCTGTCGACTTTCAGAAACTTGTCTTCTGATTCTGCTGTGGCTTTGGGTCTGCCAGACCTCTTCCTGTCATAGTTTCCCCCAGTTTCTGAGTGCCTTTTGATGATGAAGGAAACTGTACTCACTGACACCTTGACTTTCTTCGCAATACCTCTGTAGGAAATACCTGCATTTTTAAGTGTTACGATGGGCTGTCTCTCTTCCATTGTTAATTGCCTTTTCCTTGTCATTTTTATAGCAACACGCTACTTTCTGCAGTACAATACTGTTTAAATAAAGCTCACGAGGGTTTGGTACCACAGTGTGTTCCAACACTACTTTTATGCAGACAGGGGGGGTTGGAAGTAATCAAGAAAAGTTGCAACACTTGTAGGAATTGGTAGCACCAACTTTCAAAGCTTGATCAACCTCCATGGTTGCAGAACAGCTTTAAGTTGTTAACC
>OMNN01101364.1:0-12775 GCA_900302755.1 Chromis chromis
ACAGAATCCATTTTAATCTTGCCATTGCTATGCATGTTTGTTTAGTCTTTGCTTCCCCTGCGTGCTCATCCATTCCATTTCATCTGACTTAGACTACGCATAGAAGTATTGCTTTGTTTATCTGAGCATGCGCCTTGTTTGTTGTGTGTACTTATTGGACTTCCCTTTCTAAGAACAGCTAACAAAGACAACTATGAATATCCTCTTCACAAAAAACGTCAGCCAGCGGAAAATATAAATTAACTATTCGGTAAGAGTTCCACATTTATTTATTCAATGTAAGGCTTGTTTCGATCCACACATTTTAAACAAAGAACAACTGCTGTTTGCTGCTTTCAAGTAGGACACTACAGTACAGTAATAAACACCTCCGATTTTAATTAATACCCTCAACATTGAAGTTCTGGCCAAATATGACTTGCTATGAAGATGACAATAAAAGGTAACGTTCCTAGTTGAGATTAAATATTCGTCCATGAATGCCCAGTTAGCAAAAATGCAAGAACCTGCTTGTGCTCCTGTTCTTAGTCTTTGAATGCCCATTCCCCTGTCTTTGGACGGAGGTAATACCTGTAAACACTTTCATTTTCTGCCAAAAACACTGATCATTTTAACAATTATTACAGTCTGCAGTCTGAATTTGTCAAAGGGCCTTTACTACTTTGTACTCTGAGATAGCTGTTTAATTATAACAGACACATTTGCTTTGGTGGTCGTTTGCACAATTAAAGGTTTTTAATTGAATTTGTGTTATTGTGACACACATGCCAATCTGATTGGTCTTAAAGTGCACAACTGAATTAATGAGTTAATAAAAAGTTTTCAGTAGTTCTGCAGTCGAGCCGTACTTTGCCTCGTGTTTTAAATGTTCCCCTGTTTGTGCACAGCCTGCTATCGTCAGCGTTATCTTCAAAGCTGAATGTTTTTCCTAATTTTGGTTGTTAAATCTGTATTGTTCTGCTCAGCTCATTTTTATCAATCAGCTGGACTTTTTTTTATATAAACCAAACATGAAAAGTGTTACAGGCTTAAAACAAGACATGAGTACCACTTGTGCAAAACAAAGTGGATTTACCTCCTGATCTCTCCGCCCTAATTCTGCCTCTTGGATGGGATTTCCACTATTGGGATGTTTGGTCGTTGACATGACATTCTGCCTCCATGTGATGTAGGGAAGAGCTTCTTTGCTGCTCTCTCTCTAGTTTGCCAGATCAGAGAGAGCCACTAACCCATTTCCTAGTTATGGTTTCTTTCTTTAGAGGCCTCTGACTGCCCTGTTTGCTTTTTGATACTCTAGCATGGATTCATTCATGGTGAGTACTCAAATCAGCAACTTGCTGTTCTCAATGAATGCTTCATCTCAGAGGTATTTTCTTATATGTTAGCTACATGCACAGCTTATTCCATACCAGGTCCATTCAGACTTTTTTCAGGATCTATTTCTGTACTTATGCACTACTTGTGCAGCCATTATACTGTAGGCGTTTGGTTGTCTCTTAGTGTCACATGGGCAAATGTGTCTTGGTAATGAAGGTCTTTAGGAGCAAGACATGCTTTGAAGGCAGACAAGAACTCACAAGGATGAATTAAAGTGACTAAACAACATTCGTAAGTTGCTATCTGTGTTGCTGCTGATAAATATTCACTTGAATCGTTGATAGGTAGACACAAAATAAGTTGTGGAGATTTCTTTTGTTGTTCTTGGTTATTACATTGAAAGATATTTTTCATTGGCATATTGACTCTGCAGACTGGTAATGGGCTAAGGGGGGACCTGTAGGGTAGAGTTGGCTGTCAGAGACGAATGCTTTAGCCCCCCTTTGTTTTTGTATGTCATCCAAGCCCCAACGTTTGGCTGCGAGTTTTGGTTGGCACCTGACACACATACACACACTCTCTAGTCAAGGGGCTTAACATAAAGGGAGGGGAGATGACGGCGGCGAGGGGATTAAGGCTTCATGCTGCATCACTGTCATAATCCATTAAGCTAGCGGAAAAGGAGGAAGCCTGGACCTCAAACAGACAATTTTCAGAGGCAAGAAGGGATGCTATAGCTTCTCCTCAGAGTTTTCAATGAAACCACAGAACAGTCGCTCTCAAAGTTGGGTAATTTGAACTAAGTTTGGAGAGTAGTGATTATATTAAGAATAGGATGACAGCCTGTTGACAGCAGTAGTATCTTATTTTTTAGGGGAAAACAAAATAATTTGAAGACACGACTTTGCTTAATAACTTTGCGTTAACCCAGAAGCAACCTCCTCCGTCAGTTATAAGCTTATTGAGGTATCAGCTTTTGTAGCAAATCCATTTTAATTTTATTTGAAAACACTCCTCTGTCAGACTGCGGACAAGACACATTATAAAGTATTGTCTGAGTCTCGGATGCTCTAAAGCAATGGATCGAGCGCATCTTCTGCTTCATTTTTTAAAAGCTAAGTTTTTAAAAGAAGGAAAAACGCACTGCATTTGAAGATGAGAGGTCCGCCACTCTTTGTACTCTTTTATACCCCTTGTTTGAATTTGGATGACAGTATTTCTAAGAGGCTTTGAACCCTGTGAGAGGCAGCGATTTTTCAAAGCCAGACTGGAAACCCTTCTTCTTGGCATGCTTCTCATGGAAATCATGCCATGTTACAGGAAGCAATCCTTAATTTAAGTTTGGTGAGGAAACGGGGGGAATGAAAAGGACAGCTGGATAAACGGTGGTGTCTTGTCAGTGCCAAAGTGTGGCTTAGCGATAGATTAATACTAATGAGTTAATCATGACAGCGTTCTGCACAGTAATGTCACAGTTTGGTGTGATGCTTGAGTTAAGGGATTTCATTTTTGTACCTCATTTTTGATCAAGTTTGCAATAATGACAGCTCTGGCCCTGAACACTACAGGGGAACTTGTATTACTGGTGATAAATCTAAGATGATTTAACATGTAGACACCATGTAATTTACTTGCGCAACCTTTGGCATGTGATGCATTCTGACTCCTTCATTATCAGCCCTGCTGCCTCACATGTTTTTGTGACTTTCGCCTGGTTCTCGGATGTTTCTGCTGAGTCAGTTCAACCTGGTCCCCTGAGAACGCTCAGTCTTTTTTTGTCCGCCTTTATGCCTTACATTGCATTTAACAAAACAGTAGTATTTTTGTCTAATGATCACAAATGCATGCAGTCACTAATGTTGTTGATGCACCTCATGAGCGCTACATCCAAATGTGGACTCCTGTATCTTCTCTCCATTTGTTCGTATTTTTTCTGAACTTGACATTTAAATATAGTCATTATTGTGACTTAAAGAAAAGCAAGCTGTGTAAAATTTTGTAGTTAACAAATGAGGTATGCAGTATATGGTTATGACTTAAGCTACACCACTTGTTAATGATACGCAGGGGGACAGTGTAGTCTTCAATTTTACTTTAAATATTGAGTCCAGTTCAGCTCATATGTGTTTGCGACTCCTGTATTTACCTCTGGAAACTACTATAATTGTGACCTGCATTTTACTTGTGTCCTTGGATGGCAGGATGTAATTACTAGCCTCGCAAATTCCCTCTGTCAAACTTTGCCTAGTCACCAAGAGCTTATCTTGACTACTAATTACTTATATTGGGCCCTAAGTGTATAGAACCTATCATATTTTTTTCTTTTGGCAAACCTTAAATATACAGATGTTGCATATTCGTGTTCGTGCATAAGACGAAGGAAAAGGGAGGGAAAGGGGGCAGTGGGAGTAAGAGGGATGGTAAAGCTGGCACATGTTAACCTTATGCTAACTTATTATAGCAGCTGGGTAGCTCAGTGACTAACACCCCAGACCTTGGCATGGGAGGTCGGTGGTTCAAATCCTGGTCAGGGCGCAGGTATCCATCCTTAATGCTGCCCCGTCTACCTACCTAAGTACGTCGATTTGGATAAAAGTGTCAACATTGTTTCTTCAGAATTACAGTCTCCATCTTTAAGGTATTAGTTAATCTGGCAGTGACCTCACAACAACTCCAGCTGTAATCGGGCACCTGCTTGCACGTTGGTGAAAATCAAAGCGGTGGTGTTTCCATTTAATCTAACACATGATCGTTTGATGTTAGACACAAACACGAGATCCATGAAGCCCTCTCTTTCTGTCTCTGTTACTCTCGCAATCAGTAAAACACACACACACACCTACGCAGCATATGCAAAGACACGGTTCATTTAAGCCGATGACCTGAGAAAGGTGATGATAGTAGCGAACACTTTACACAGTAGATTGATAAGGATGGCAGCTGTGTCATTATGCAGAGCATCCCCTGTTAGCTTCTGTCTTCTCATTATCCCTGCCAGCGCCTTGGGGTCAGTACTGGATCTTGTGAAACACACTTTCATCTGTCTTCGGGCTGTATCTTCTGACACTTTGCTATGTCAGCATATGGCTTGCCCCAGGGTTCTGAACAGCAGCTATGCACAGATGCTGGTTGCTCACCCTCTCTCTGCATCTCTACAGTAGAAAATACACCAAGCTGGAAAAGATGGGCTTAGAAACACAACCCTTCTGTTGGCATGAGTTTTTTTGTCATTATGTGATGCAATAGATAATAAAACACTTAAAAAAAAAAACTGGCCTGTGCACCAGATACATATATTTTGTGTTGTATCAGAGAGCTACACTGATCATTTTCTTTTTCAATTCTGTGGCACCATGCATGAACCAGACAACCCACAAAATGCTCATTTTGAGAAAAAACAAGATGAGTTTTGATTTTTCTAAAATTATATTTTATTAAAAAAAAAGTCAACAGCACTTGGGAAATGGCATCTTTCTATGAGATGAACATTATGCAAAATTTACATTAACTTTGTCCCAATTCTCATAGCAAATCTATGACAATCTTCGAAACACGGAAATTATATCTGTGCATGAACCAGATAACCAACATTACATTTTTCAAACAAGTAGTTCAGAAGTAAAAATGTATTTTTTATGCAAAAACTCTTGTTTGAATAGCATACAGATATCGATTTAATACATCATGTGAGCATTTAGCCTTCATTTTCCTCACTATCAGGTTCTGATTCTGAACCCTCTGAGACACTTTCCTCATCACTACTCTGTGAATTGTCTGACCGATCCCCCTTCTGAGACGTCTCGGACTTGGGTTTGAGGATTGCAGACTTTCATAGAGGTCCCTATATTCAACAGAGATGTACTCATCTTTAAATTGTGGGTTATCTGCTTCTTGCATGGATATTGACAAGAATTATTACGCTTTAGTGACACCTATTATTTCCTTTGAATTAACTAATACTGATCTAACAATTCTATGGCTTGTACTATGATGCCTAAGGTCTACAATACTGCACTGGACTCACTTTTAATGATCAGATGGGTTATCTGGTTCTTGCATTGTGCCACAGAATTGCTAATTGATGCCATAACTTTTGTTTACAACTGTATATCTTAATTTTTGACATACATTGATGAAACAAAAACTTGGCCACGATGCCCCCAAATACCATGACAAGGGACATTTTAACCAAATGTTAGCACTGCTGTGTGTATATTTTAGACCCAGCAGATTTTGTCATATTTCCAGAAGACCTATAATAAATCTATGAAAGAACTAAAATGCATGATTGTTTTTTTTGTGTGTGACAAAGTACATGGTCTTTACAAGTGTATGTACACTTTTGTTCATGATGTAAATTCAATTAAGTTTTGGATTCTGTTTATTTTTTCAGTGGATCAAAACTGACATGTGCACAAGCTTGTTCCCACAGACATTCTGACCTGTAACTGATGGAAAACTCCCTGGCGTAACATTAATGAATCCTCCATTGAAGTATCCCAGTAAGCCATGAGAGTATCCAACTTCCATGAATGAAGAATTTTAAACTTAATATTTTACAGAATCTAAACAAGTGGCTATCCTTTGAGACACTATTGCTATCCTAGGGTTTGAGGTTTGGTTACTGGTTAGGTTTTGTCAAGAGAGTAAATTCCCCTGGGATTTAGTGCAGTGGATGATAGTAATAACAACTATTTCTTGGAAAAGGTCCTTACGAGACTGTGTAACTACAATTGATTTTTAAACTATGTAACTGTATAACGCGACTGAGTAAATGTTGACTTTAAAGACACACCAACTATCTCCATTATGGATAAAGCACAGGTCAACTTGCACCTGCTTCACATTTTTCTTTTATAATCAGGGACAAAAGAAACATTTGCCTTTTTAGTTTAACTGAAGTTTTGAGTTGCTTGTAAAACATACATATGAGACAGATTCAATTATTAAATTAAATTTATTTGAGCCTCAGCAAAGATAAAATATTGCTATTGCTTCCTTCTGCGTTGTGGTCATGTCACATATTTTCAGTTTTTAGGCTGTCATTTTCCTGATATTTCTAGATATGCTTTACCATGTCCCAAACACTTAGTCCTGCTAAATAAAAAAAAAATAATAATAAATGTATTAATGAGAGAAATAGGAAGAGGGAGAGATTGAGGGAGTGTTCCTCCATTCATGATATTGTATAGTGCCTCATGTCTGAGAGTGGGAGCAGCAGAGGAGAGTCCAAGGTTAGTCTGTCTTGTTAATATCTGGTAATCTGTGAACCAGAATTGTGACAGGCTGCTAAGATAAATTTACTCATGGTGTGTCAGTACAGTTCTGTGAACCAACACAAACGCACTCTTACTCATGCAATACAGTGCCCTCGACTGAAAAGACTGTGAAGAATGCCACAACCTGTGTTGTCTACGTGTGGAATACAGCTGATCTGGCTGGGATCTTGAAGGACTTTGACAGTGAGCCAGCAGGGGTCTTGCTTCCCTTGTTCAGCTGTGTGAGTGTTGCTGTGTAAAAGAAAAGAAAGGAGGAGGATGAAAGAGAAAGAAGCAGAATCTGAGATTCTGACTGTCTACATATTTGGCTGGTAGTAGGATCAGCACCGATGTGATCAAAATAAGACTGAATTGCCAAAAATGTATGTCTGCTTGTCATTTCCCTATCCGTCTTTTATTACGAACATGTGCTTTTCATAGTTTCTTTATGCATTAATTTTTTCTGGCAGCCATCCTCTTCCCCTATGACCTATAAACTAAAATAAGTGAATGGTGTCTTA
This sequence comes from Chromis chromis, assembly GCA_900302755.1. Lineage (NCBI taxonomy): Eukaryota > Metazoa > Chordata > Actinopteri > Pomacentridae > Chromis > Chromis chromis. The sequence goes on from OMNN01101364.1 coordinate 7,097, forward strand.
TTATTTTGCAAAATTGGCAATACCACCAACCAGCAAACTGTCATGAATAATTTACTCACTGAGCTCAACTGCGGAACTACTTTGATTCGCAGCTTTTCTTCTCGGTTCTCACTTTATTGGGTTTGTATGTGCTTAGAGGCTGAGTAGGTGGTAGTATCTAACTTTTGCTTTTCCTGGAAGGTTGTTGTTACTTAAATTCTGCAAAAAGTTGCATCACTTTGGGCACATAGAAGTGAACCCAGTAATTATTGTAGTCATTGCGGTAAATATTTAATCTTTGCATAGTGTGAACTAAATTATTAAAGGTAACCCTGGAAATCAATTTGGAAAGATGTGGTGTGCACATGAGTCAGCTATGAAGCTTGATCTCCTAAACTTTAAACTCCTTTCTACATATACTAAAATAGTACAGTAATACAACTAAAATCACAAAGGGACTGTCAACCTGCAAACAGAACTTTCATAGCACTGTTCTGGGTCCAAAAACTGAAGACACAACAATCCCAAAATGAAAGCTCACCGTTTGTTTTGGCAGATACATTGTGCTACACATCAAATTACCCAAAACGTAGGTTCCAAGATAAATTATTAGATGTTCACTAAAGAAACATTATTGGATGACTGTATTCATGTTATCCAGTCACTTGGCATCACTTCTGAAGCTAAACCCAGACAGACCGAGACTCCCTGGTTGATGGACACTCAATAGCTTACTCTATAGTAAGCAGTAAAATTAGCATTTTGGGCATCAATATTAATTTTTCTATCTGTAAAATGCAGAGCATTGCACTCTAGGATAGAACAGTGTACAGCCATGGATACTAATTTTGTCTTCCATTGGCGATGGCTACGTTTACCAGAGTACGTTACAGCTGATCTGGCCGCAAGGTGCAATTTGGGGTTCTATCCTTGCTTAAGGACAAATAGACATGTTGAGAGAACCTGCTGAATAATAGATGACTTAATCTTCCCTTCACCTATAGCTGCTTCACTTTACATGCTTGAATCTAGTGGTCGACAGTTAATGTGATACACTACTAATGTAACATTTTATTTAAATGGGATGAGGGTCATTATAGCTAATTTGACAGGTTTGATGGGTTTATTGCATAAATCCTGTCTTCTTGCTGTTGGGTTCGTGTATTTCAGCAGTACAACTACTTTTGATGTCTTGTGCTTTGTAATCGGTCAGTTTCACACCTGCTTCCCGGAAAAACTTCCAAAGCCAATTCCTACATTTATGGTAAACGTGTTTAGGTCAAGGTACAGCAGTGCACATAGTGGGAGCAGAATACAGAAATATTGACTTTGACATGTGTAGCAACCAATAACATAACAGCCAATAACGTAACAACATTTTGCCAATAATGCAATAAGTTATTACGTTAACGGCCTAGCGTTAAAAAATCCTTTGAAAATGTAATAACTGCAGCCGATAATGTAATAATACATAGACAGGACTGCATTTCTTGGAAATAAAAGATTTTTTTTGCAGTTTTTGTGCAGTTAGCTCATCAAAAATAGGTCTAGGGATGGCATAGTCGTCATATTCATTCATCAAGGATACAGCCCATGTAGCTCTCACTCTCCTTAATTATGGTTGTAAGAGCCAATTTGAGAATTATTTGTTGTACAAAATCTTTATTTAGAATATTGTTTATTTGCTTAGATATGTAAATTCATAATTCCATGTCAGTGTCTCTGCTGGATGTTGCATTGTCAAATGAATTTAACACATTTTTTTCTTGGAAAACATTTCCTTAAAACTTTGTTCAAACATTTCCCAATGAAACGATTCAGTCCTCACTTAAAACTGTATTTAAATAACTGGAATGGCACTATAATGGCACTTTACTCCAATATACAACATAGAACATGAACACTCATTTACAAATGTAAAAAACAAACTGAAGAGTATTATGTACATTATTGGCTCAAAAACCTTCCTAAATTATTGGCAAGTTTTTACGTTATTGGCTTTATTACATTTAAAATGGCCACAATTATTACGTTACTGGTTGCTACAACATGTAACAATGTGCATTAAATTAACGTTTTTCGATGATTGTTTTTATCATTACAGTAAGTGCACTATGTTCTATCTATCAACACTAAACATGTCAGGTACACTGGCCCTTAAGACACAAAAAAACAAAGCATGAGCTCCAGTGTATTGTTCCTTAAAAGCAATCCATGTTAATGTAATTTGGCTTGAAGTGAAAATACATGAAATATTTAGTAATTTGTGAAACTGAAAGTCAAATCCTTTGTAAGATAGTTGAAACATCGAAGAAGCAAAGATGCTGCGGCACTAACATGAACAAAAATAGATCAGTAGATGTGGAAGGCTTGTGGAGTGAAAGCTGGAAATGAGAGCTGGGTGTATAGTGATAAGAGGACATGTTGCGGAGGTTAAATGTGAAAGATGCTGGTGGGGCAACAACATGGCAGTGATGGCTATGAATCCCCTGGTTAATTATTTTGCTGTTGAGAAGGCAGATGCAGATGCCCACTTTAGATACACATGACCTCTGTTTTCAGGCCTGTATCATCTCAAGTCTGAGCCATACTCGAGCAGTGCTACTCTCTCACACTCTCACACATGAAGCCTCTTTTTTTCCTGTGCTGCACTGATTTCCTTGACCCTGATTTTCATGACCACACCTCTCACTTGAAGCCATCTCAGAATGAGATTTGAGAGAGCTTTTGTGTGGTTTGTCTTTGAAGTGAGGCGCATTTTGGGTCGCATATATTCTGCCATTTGTTATGAAGATTATGTGAAAACCTCAAGGCATGTCATGCAAAAATTAAAACCAAGTCAGATGAGGACTCATTGACACCATTGGATTTTTTTATTTTTTTTAACCAAAGCAGTAGTCAATTTGAATAAACTTTGTAGTTTTTTTTATATTTATTTTTTAAAGTCATGGTGGAAAGTTTGAGAGTTAAAAAGAATGCACTGTTGCTGAAATGTTCTAATTGCCCAGTGTTGCACATTGATGTAAAAACCCACTCTTTTGTGCTGCCACTGCTTTTTTTCTCATTAGATTAGCTCCCCAAGCACTAATAATGGGCTATTTCACACACCAAACAAGTTTACTTTATTTTGTGTTTTCCACATCTTCATTTTCTTAGCTATGCTCATAACTAAAAGGGTAGTTTCCACCGACAGATAGAATATATAGATCCAGGGGGTTGTTTCGGAAGGTGTGGCATAATTTAAGTATGAAATTGTCCTTGCAAAACATGGAGTGGCCCACCTGAATACCGCTGCGTGAATTTATTGTCCAAGTCTGTCGTGTTCTGTCAACTATGTATCAAAAATATCCCGTCATGCCTCAGAATGAACAAAGTAACCGCACTATTAGCAAAAAGACATCTGCGGTGAGCATGATAATGAAGGAGTGGGAGGATCAAACAGAGACACGAGCTAAGGAGCTACTAATGAGGAAATATTATTGAGAGACTTTATTGCTCTCAAAAGCAGCATGAATGAATGCTGTTCTTAGAAATTCACCTTGGGGAAAAACATGTGAGATTCTTTACTGGAGAAAATGCCTTTTATTTTATTGGTTGTGGTTCTCTCCTGAATTATATTTTCTAGCAAGCAACTGTTACACACTTTCTGTTCATAACTTTAAATTATAGACGAAATATATTCTAGCCGTGTAGAAATGCCAGATGGTTAAACAATACTGTTGGAACAGTTGTTGGATGAACCTCACAATTTATAGAAATGCCCAAGCATTTACTACCATAATGACTTATTTGTGTTAAGTGCAATAAATAAACCATTATGACCACAATCCCAAGTAGAACAAATAGGCCAAAAAGAATGAAAATATTTAACAGCAGTGCCATGTTTTATCATTCTTTTTTCTTCTTCTTATCCATCATTGTACAAGATATTCCCTCTCCAACATTTATCTCTAGGCTTTAACACTAAGCATACTGCCAGGAGGTTTTATGAGGATATCGTTGCTAGTGAGAACATTGCAAGGTTGAGAATGTCAGAGCTTGACAGCCCTGCAATGTGACACTTTTTGCTAAAGACCCTTCCTCTCTGCCACCCAGAAGCCCATTCAGGTACCAATTTTGCTTGCTAATCCTCATTGCTTTGCACTTCAGCACTTGTTAACTTCAAAAGATATTTGAAATAACATGGTATGATACAAAGTGAGCACAGCCTTAAGTGAAAAAATTCTACAATATGTATATATATGCAGCTCTGCAGGGTTTCAGGCTGTAGTGCTGTTTCTCCCATGTGCACAATATGCACATGTTGTTTGTGTGTCGATGGATGTGAAGTTTGCTGTTTGTTAAGCATCAGTATTGTGTATTATTTCTACATTAACACACTTGATGATCAACCAGTGTGTAACATGGCTTGAAGCCATCACATCAGCCACCTTGTTCGTTTCTGTACTGCTCCTCTCACAACTAGGTGACTCAATCCTCTGCTGGGAAAAAATGCAGAAGGCCCCCTTTTGCTTTTGTCCCCTGAGCTTTCTTGCACACATTATGCACTTTACACATGGGTATAAATGGACTCATCAATTATTTAAGACCGTATGTATATCACTGACTATATGACAGTGTTAAAGGTTATCTGAGTCTCTGAGGAGCTGTGTATGTGAGTACATGATCACGCATGTACAGTTGGCTGTTACGTGCACATGCATGCACACACCCGTCCCCAATGTTCAACACTTAAATCATCTCTCATCCATTGGATGCGGGTCTCAGAGGCTGAAGGCGGAAAATTGAATGGCTACGCAGAGCCATGGGGATTTACTACTGACTGGAGAGTCCACTGGCCAGTGCCCCGAGGAGGAAAGGCTGCATGACATTTAAAGCTATTGATCAGCAATAAAATAGGAGGGCAAGGCACAACAACTCCTTATGCCTGAAGGAGACGTTAGCCTTACTACTGCTGCAGCATAATTATTTATGTATTACCTGTTAACTTTTTCCTATCTGACCCTGAAGGTGGTAGGACAATGGGAAAGGTTTGATATGTCATTGCTTGCTTAGGAAAACGTACCTGCTTGATTTTATTAAATAGTAGGATTCAGAGTTGTTCAACACAAAATTAATTGAAATAAAATATACATGGAAAAAAAAAAATATGGGACCAAGATCAGACTGAGCTATGTGTATATACATTCCTGTGTCTGCTTGGGTATGGTTCATCAAATTTTGTTGATTAGTTCTCAGTATACATCGATCAGCCACAACATTATGACCACTGACAAGTTAAGTGAATAACATCGATCATATTGGTACTATGTGGTGTTCTGCTGGAAAACCTTGGATTTTGGCCTTTGTGTTGACAAGACTTAGACACCCAAATAAACATTGTCGCAGAACAAGCACACTTCCTCATGCAGATGGAAATCCCAAATGTCACTGGCCTATCCCCGCAGGAAAATGCACCCCACCACATGGCAACAACATCAACCAATCAGGAACATCTTGAGGAACATGACAATGGCCCAAGATGTTGATTTGACCTCCAAACTTCCTAGACCCCATTCTGATCAAGCATCAACTGGATGCAGTGGAACAAGTTTGATTGACAGAGGCCCCACTGCACAAGCCAGAGTACCCAAAGGATCCACTGCCAACGTCCTGGTGCCAGACCCCATAGAACACCCTGAGAGGTCCTCTGGGTCCATG